>WSTK01000151.1:0-60421 GCA_019616945.1 Ceratobasidium sp. 414 | reverse complement strand
CGGACATGACAGAAGGGGAGGACATTGACCGGACGGGTTCGCCTGCCAGGAGTACTGGTTGAGCGAGCTTGAACGCATTCACGACCTGTAATTGCATTGAGCACCTGAATTAATGTATAATTTAATGAGACTCACCCGCTTAGCAACCTCTCTGAACTTGGCATTCCTGGGCGTTACAGGGCCCGCCACCTCCGTGGTTGGTACGGACGTCTCGACGGCAGATTCGTTGTCCAGGACCTTCGAGCTTTCTCCAGCACTAGGCGGACTCGTTATCAGACTTGGTGCCATCGTGTTCACGACCAACGGCAGATCCTCGTGGATCGTGTCCTCCACGCCCTTACCGAGATCTGACAGCTTGCGCTCCTCAGACGTGGCATTGATGCCCAGGTTCCCACTTCCGTTGTCCGTTCCAAACATATTGGTTGGCGAGTCTGTGCGCATAGTCCCGCTTTGCGCCTCTGCATCTTGCGGACCGAGTCTATCCCTGAAGTAGACCGTGGTCGAGAGAGCGGATATCCAATGCCGGACGAATTTATGCGGTACGTCGACGAGCGATGCCATGATGTGCTTACTGGTGTGCGTTACCGGACGCTTGATTTCATCTGTACTGGCGTGTGTCCGCTCAGAGCCCATGGTAGTACCGTGTTTGGTGGGAGTCACGTTCGTGATCGGTTCTTGGCGGGACCCTCGCAGGAACCGTCCCTTAGTCCTAGTATTAGCCCAACGCTCAGAGGTAACCCACAGGCCGACATAAACTAATTTTCGGATCATTAGGGCAATAGTATATGCAAGGCGAGGCGTACGAGTAGACTCACACCAGGTGAACGCCGTAACTACTGTGAAGGTCGTGATCATGATGCTGACGACCGGTGACTGCCCGCTGCTATGCGTGAACACTGAGCTAATAGTTAGACGGAGGACCAAAATGATGTAACCGGAGGCTCACAACCAAGCCCAGTCATATAGGCCATCACGGACGCCTGTTACATCATGTTTGAAACCACAGTACACAACATGAGCACAGAGTAACACGTACCACGAGGAAAAATAAAGGTGCGCGCATGATCCAGATCGTGGCCCACCGTGGTACGTAGTTTTGCGGAGAGCGATACTGAGACGAGTGCCCTTGAACACCGCTCTTTAGTGCTTACAAAAACCTTTTGGGATGACATACAGTGACATGCGAGCTGGATGAGGCGATATTAGGCGAAAGATCCGACTAACTGGCATATGGGCTTACTTGCGAGTTGATAGCAGCGGCGATCGAGAATACCAAGCTCTACGAGACCCGCATATACTCAGCCAGCCAATTTTAATTACTCGAGGGGTGGAAGGACTAACACTAATCCACAGTGTATTGACTAAGTCGGGTAATGGGCTGCCGTGGTTGCTGAAACTGTTGGGATTGTGAGCTATTTTTCAGGTTGCCCGGAAGTGAGGAAGTACCTGAACTAATGCAAAACACTCTAAGCATATTGCCAGCCATGAAGTGCAAATGAAGCAATTTACCTGAAGGGTCGTAGCTGTGACACCGCTCAGGAAGGTCGCCTGCGCGACACGCAATAACTTGTGTTGGATACTGGTAATATTTTAGCAGGCAGGGTCCCTACGCACGATTGTTGACAAGTTCTGTAGACTAGTTGCGGTGTGTTTTTCAGAAAACCGGATAGTCGGGATACCAACCTAGGATTTGCCAACAATAAACAATGCTTTATGCAATCGCCTATATTGGCTCTACTCACATCCATAAAAGTATCTAATGACTCTCCCATCCTATCCATATGCTCTCCCAGGTCCTCTGAGAGGTCGTTGATGTATTTCGCGACGGCGGTAAACCTGAGTTGTCCCTCAAACTCCCGCAGGCATGATGCTCGGTACTGTGTCCTATTGTTTAGTAAAGCACAAGACCTTCGAATATAATAGTCCAACCATCAAGTCTCCTGCAAACGGCATGATCGCGTTATTCATGGACTCGTCCACGAAGTCTGGCATCTCGTTTCTGTTATGGGCAGGTCATAACTGATCCGCTCCCAATACAAGGAGTCGGTTCACGTACAAACGATCCAAAAACTCTTGCAGGCCCAGCGCCAGCGACTCCATCTCCGCAGGAAGCTCCTCGATCTCGCCTGGCCACCAATTAGTGGTATGCCCTTTATCGGGGGAAGGGCTTCTGTTCCTCTGTCCGTTGAGCCGCCTACGCAAGGTTAGCTTAGCGTCGGGTTTTGGTTCATGGTTTATATCGTCAAATTGTTCTGCAGCCTTGGTGGAACACGCGATAAGGTCCATACTGTCCAAGGGGCATGAGAAATACCCACATTTTCCCTAAACAAGTACTGGGTCTGTGTCAACCGCGCTCGAAGGTCGTAGGCAGCGTTTAATAGTCCCACGCTGGCCCCAAGCATGCGAACGGCGTTGGTGAATGAGTGGAGTTTTAGGTCCAATTTGTGAATCCGTTTGTCAAAGACCTGGAAACGCTCGACTTCTTCGGTCTCGCCTGATAATCGTTCGCCCGCAGTGGCTACAAGCGAGATGTCAGCATTTTCACGAGTGTGAAATGGAGAGACCAGAGATTCGAGATCACTCAAAGGAGCAGGGAAAGACGGGAAGGCTTGGCAGTTCTGGAGATGATCACGTCCCAGGTGGCCACCATCTGGAGATGGCGAGCACAGCGCCACTGCTACTTACGTCCATAGTTTACGTCCTTTTCCCGTTCTTGTTCTTCATCGCGTAGCTCCGTGAGTTCGTCAATCAAGGCTAGGAGGGTGAGCTTCCGCTTGTTGGTGTCTGTTGAGCGAAGTCGGAATGAAGAGCAGTGACTGAGAATAAGCAGAATACGACATGGTGGATGAAGAGCGTACCAGTATGTTCGGGTGGGGTACGAGTGCCGGAGTAGAAGGGGCTAGGCTCAGCGGATAGGAATGCCGGACGGGTTATTTCTGCCTGTTGCGGACCGGGCGAACCCAATGCAACCCCAATGGAGGGATTTTCCGCTAGAAGCACAATACGGCATCAAATTAATTCTAATAATGAGTGATAAAAAAACTTACCAGCTAATCTATCCATAATTCTCGTACTATGCAAACCAAACGTCCCGTTACCTGTCACCGCGATAGGGGTGAACTACAGGGTGAACTAAATCGACGCGACCCACACCTATAACCAGATGATGAAGCAAATACGTGTACGCCGCGAGGAAATAAAGGGTGGTACTTGACCGTCTGGAGCGCTGCCTGTCCTCGAACCCGGACACTTCGTGGGAACTCACATGCGTTGTGGGTGAGGCATGGTTTGGTGCCCTTGAGCGCTTTCCCTTGGAATATTAATTTCTTAACTGTGACATCGTATCTCGGAGGTTTACATAACTACTAACAGCTAGGTGCGTTCTATTGAGGCCAAGCATAATTTGGTTAGCTACGACAACTTCGTCCGTGCCTATCGCTGGGTGGTGTACCGGGTGCGCGGGGGTCGCCAGGGTATAAAAATTATCCTTGCTGGTGTCGTCTGGAGCGTCGTGGATCACTCGTGTATCTGAAAGCCGGCGGCTCAAATTAGCGAAAACGTGCATGGCACATGCATTGTTGGTGGGGTATATAGGCGCTAGTTCCCGGAACGATCCGTCGGGGGTTATAGCGGTTCCGGGCAGCGCGTAGGTTTAAACGTTGAATCCATAGTCTTTTGGACGAAGTACAGATATTAAAGGGACGACTCAGGTGGGTTGGGCGCCAGTTTCTACCAGGTCCCGATTTGATTTTCATGATCGACAGCGCTAAACTCAGTTACTATACTTACACGTAACGCCATCATGTCCACAGCAGACCCACCACCAAATGGCGCTCTCGAGCACACAGACAACGATGAGGCACCCAAGACCAACGAGGAGAGGATCGCTCAACTCGAGCAGGAGCTGGAGAAAACGAGGGCCGAGAGTGATAGTTGGGCGGAGCAGTACCGAACTCTTCTCGCCAAGCTCACCACCATGCGAGCCACACTGGCTAATAAACTGCAGCAAGATGCAGTAAGTTGCAATATTTAACGAGTTAATGTGTCACTCACGGTTGTTGGTAGGCAGAACTCGATCGACGCGAACAGCACATCACCCAATTAACCGCAACAAACGAAGACCTCTCCAACACCATCGAGGCACTCAAACAAGAACTTACAGCATCATCCGACGACGCTTCTCACCTCTCTCACGAGCTCTCGGCGCTGAGACAACGCGCGCTTGATACTACGTCTTCTGCAGATGCCGAGTTGGAGCAGACGCGTCTCGAGCTGGAGCATACGCGGGGTGATTTGGATGCGACAAGGAGGGAGCTGGAAGAAGAGAGGATGGAGAGAGAGGAACTAGAGAGGGAGGCAGCGCAAGAGCGGGTTATGGCCGAAGAAGTGAGGGCGCAGGTGGTGGTGCTGCGGAGGGAAATGGAACAGGCGGCTGCCCTGAGGGCGAAAGACACTGAAGCCATCGAACGAGAAAAGGAGAAGAGCGCGAACTTGCAGTCTGTTTTGGAGGATTTCCAGCTTGGTGAGCTTGATGATTTGAGACTAAATTGGTGCTGACCTTTGATGTAGCAAAGGACATGGAAATCCGACAGGCGCTTGCAGAGTCCGAATCCAGCTTGCAACATACGATCAAGCAACTCGCAGAGTTCAAATCGCGCGCTCTCCAAGCCGAAGTATGCCTGCCCATCCTCATACGAAATATATACTTACCGCCCTTTTTAGGCCGAACTTGCTGAGTCAACCCATAACTCGGACCGCGTCGCCACTCTCGAGAAGGAGGTCAAGGAAAAGAACTTGCTTATTGGGAAATTGAGACATGAAGGTGCCTATCCCATGCTTCGACAAGCTACAACTAGCCTAATTCTATCTAATCATAGCCGTAATCATAAACGAACACCTCACAATTGCTCTCCGCCGCCTTCGCTCTTCAACCGCCTCGTCGAGCAACTCGGTTGACAAAGCCCTCGTGTCTAACATCCTTCTCTCCTTCCTTAGCGCACCCCGCACAGACACCACGCGCTTCGAGATGCTCGGCGTGTTAGCAAACGTCCTGGGATGGAGGGACAACGAGCGGGAAAAGGCTGGGCTACAGAGATCCGGAGGCGGGAACGGGTCCACGCTTGGAGTCCCAGTTGGTGTGGGGGGGAGGAGGGTCAGCATGAGTGGGGCGAAGGATGTTGAGCTTGATAGGAGCGACGAGACGGAGGTGTGTTTTTGCCCTGTGAAGCAGTGGAACGGGCGTCTAATTTTTTGGGTTGCAGTCGTTCTCCAAGATGTGGGTTGAGTTCTTGCTCAAGGAGGCGAACCAAGGGAGCGTGCCACCGACGCCTACGACGCCTGGCCCATCCGGGGGGATGGGGCTACCTTCGCCTCGACCAGCCAGTTTACCCGGCCTTCCCACAATCTCTAGGAACACGTCGGGGAGCGCATCAAGGGGAAGTGCGTCAGGTTAGCCAACTTATTCCTATGACAGAAGAACACGGTACTCAACGTCGTCGCGCAGGGGCAGATTCACCAACAACTGCAACCCCACCTCGACTCTCTACATCCTCGCTCTCCCGATCATCGCTGGGTCTGGGGCTCAACGCGCCCAAACGCAGCGACGCGACTTCACCACTGTCACGAACAGGAGATGTGGAGTGACTTGTTAGGGGATTGTAGTCGTCAGCCATCTTTACCATCTGTTTTAATCCATTAACCTACGGATATATCATCTGCTGTAGAATTAACCTGGTCGCTTGCTTGCATTACTACTGCTTTGCCTGGACGTCGCTACTGCGTAGTAAACCAATATATATCAAGAGAGAAAGGCAAGCATGAAACAAAGTGTACAAGCTACTCGGTGAAGAGTACACACTATTACGAGTGGATAACAAAGGAGAGTGGGAAAAGTCAAAAGGAAAGCACCACTAGGAAAGACAGGTCGGGTGGGAAAACACGACGCAAAAATAAAACAGAGAGAACTGTGTAGGTTCCGCAAAGCGAGATCTGAGTCTAAATCAAATCAGCGCCTCAAAAAATAAGATCTCCCCCACACCCCGAAAACAACGCGTCGAGTAACAAGGTTCAGCCCTTACGCGCGCTGCAGCCAGCCTAAACTCATGCCGTCCAACGTCCGTCGTGCTTCGGGGTAGACAGCGTTGCTTTCTTTCAATGACGCCGCCAGCCTCCGACACAAGTCCATGGGGTAAGACAGTATTTCGGCGTTCCTGAATGCCGGGTACCGCTCAAATGAGCTGCGGAGGGCAATATCCTCGTCAGGAAAATCACAAGAAACTCAGGAACATAACACCCACTTTGCGGGTTCACTTGGCCCAAAGATCACAAACGTGACTTTGGAGGCAGTGATCGTCCCGCTCGCCGGGATGACCGACCCGGTTGCGCCTGCGTACGATAATTGTATTGACGGCTTGAAGAGCCATATCTGGAAAACCAGTAGCTGAGCAACGGTTTCAAATAGTGTCGACACAGCCACTCACCAAAATCCGGGTAATTCCGTTCTCCTCGTCCTGAACGACAAACCGATACGACGCATGCGCTTGTGCAAGATCAATCATATCCGCAGCCACATATGCGGTAAATGGTATGCGCGGGAACCTATGTCGGTATCAACTGATATCAGCAACGTGGTGTGTAAAAGGCTGAAGGGTGGAAACCACCTTTGGGACGCCACAACCGGTCGTACGGTGTACTTTCTGAATCGGTACATAGTGCCTTCCTTCCGGTCTTTACGATGGCCGATCGACGCTCCACACAGACATTGCACGCGGCGCCATTCGTGGTTACCCTGCCAGGATCCGACGTATCAGTCTTGTACGACAAACGGGACGAGGACAAATCAAGGATAAAATATGTGCCCCTGTTGGTAGCCCCCAAGGCTGGTGACTCCGCCAAAGAGGGTTGTTCAACTTGGACTAGTGGTTGTGGGACTAATTGTATCAGTCGCGAAGGGCATTTAGCCCCGGCGCTCCGTGCAAGAAAGAGTCAGCGCGGGCTACAGCCCAAAACTAGCTAGAGCTTCGGAACTGACCGCACCACAGCCAGCGTCTATCAAGCGGGATTGCCCACAGGTGGATATCACTGCGGCGACCTTCTTGTAGCCCATTTCAAAAGGAAAGAACGAAAACCAAGCCAAATGAAAATCAAAAGAGACGAAACCAGCTGGCGAAAACCAGCCACACCAATATCGTGAGCTCGAGACTCACCTGATCCATAGCATCAACCAACCCATTTTCATTGACCACGCTCGAGTCGAATAACAGATAGCCGCCGCCGACCAGGACCTCGCCAGAGGTGGGCCAGAACCCCTCTGCACGCTTCGCAATCTCGGCCGACACCTGCTGATCGGGGTGGCACATCCATGCATCCAAAAGTTCAGCCCAATGCTCAGATGGTAGGTCGTTGTACCTCGTAGATCCCGGAGTGGTACCATTCACTACTGGAAGAGAACACGATGCGCAGACAAACGAGGAAGGCCGGCATGCACGGAGTTGTTCTGAGTCCAATAAAGGTGCATGATCATGATGGAGTTCCTCCTCGCCCTCGGTCGGGGTGGTCGTAAGTTTCAGATCGAGGTAGTCGGAAGCCACCATAGGGCGCCCCATCGACGCGGCAAACAAATCGACCCTACCCGCAGGCACGCGAGCAGGCAGTGGGAGTGGGGATAGAGTGGTCGAGCCGCATTGCAAGATCAGATTAGACCGGTCGGGCCCTGTCAGAACCTCGCCCTCGAACTTGGCCGAGCGAGAGAGACCGTCGACGCGGAGCTGTAGGGAAACCATATGCAGACTTTCTCGATGCTCAGCTACATACGTGACCCCCATTTGGACTATGATCAACGATCAAGTTAGCAACTCGTGGTGCGGGGACCAAACGCAAAGGGACATACTATTCAATGGTAATGCATGTGAAGGGAGAGGTGGACGAGAGGCAGCCGTTTTGCCAGTTAGCCACGCCAAAGCTGGGGCCGAGTTACTTCTGTTTCTACCCTGCAGATTGAGCTTGCTGGATTTCTTCAGTAGTCGAGGAGACCCTGGGTGCGAAGAACCAACAAGAGGCGGAGAAGACTTGCGACTCGGACCCGGATGAGACTTCACAAACTCGGGCAAGGACATCATAGTGTTAGGATCAGCAGCGTCCGGCTCGACAAACGTGTCACGGGATGTTGTGCTGGTGAGATCGAGCTCCGAGCGCAACGCGGTCGGCTGCTCCCTAGGCGCGGGGCGCAATGTAGCATCTTGGGAGTGCAGTCGGCCATGAGACGAGTGCTGAGCAAGCTGGGTCACAAAAGCATCGCGCTACTCACAGCAGTTAGTTCCCGTACGTTTCGGTTGCAGCCAATACCACGCACCTTTGCGTCATCCTTTTGCTTAGCACGCGCAAGGCGAGCCTGCATGTCATCAACATACACAGTTTGTGAATCCAATGTCCGTGAGGCCGCTTGCCCGATCTTCGACATGAGGCTTTCGAGGTCCCGTTGGTCCTCAAGGCGTTGTTTACCTTTGAGCTGAGCAGCATTCGGCCGGTAAACTGCGCGCTGATCGTCTAGGCGTCCACTGTCTACCAGCTTCTCGATGGCCCCTGCCACCCGCGCTAATTCCATTTGCTCCAGTTTCCTGCCCTTGAGTTCGACACGTTGACTGTTCAATTGAGGAGCAACAATATAGAGCCTGTCGATGGCCAGCATGACCGAGTCTAGATCGAGCCTCATTTTCTCCGACGAGACGATCGACTCGCGATATGAAGACGCTCCCTGACGAATCGACTGATCATCAAATGCCTTCTCCTTCCCGGGGGACATGTCGGCATACGGCTGAAGCGGGGTCTCGTATACAGGGGGATGGATGTGGTAGTCTCCTTGGTCGTACTCTGGGGGGAGATTCTTGTCATAATCCTCGGGCTGATATGGCGAAAGAAACGGAGTGGGGAGCGTTCGGTCATGGCACAAAGTTTGTATGTCCTCCAAAATGCGGTCAACCCGAGCCCAGAGCATGGCTTGTTCTGCAGCCGATACCGAGCGACTTTGATTCGGCAGAGAATCTTGTAGCTGGAGCTGGATTGAAGACGCCTGGCGACTGAGCGTGTCGTAAACTTCGCTATCGGACAGCGGCTGCGAGGCGGAAGGAGCAAAACCAGGAGGCGATAGGGACGAAGAGGCAGGAGTCATGGCAGAGAGTTTTCCAGAGAATTGCAGCAGAGTGACCAGCAGACGCGCTAGACGCGCGTCCTTCTCGCCCATCAGCTCCGAGTAGAGTTCAACATGTTGTCCAAGCTCGCGCAACAAGTCAGCATCGTTATCCGACGCCTGGATCATCGCATCCCCGTCATCCTGAAGCCGAAGATTCGACACCAATGTGTAAAGCGGGGTAGAGTCCGCGAGCGACACGGCGTGCGAGGTAGATGCAACAAGGGAAGGGAGTGAGTGACGACGGGGTGGTACGATCGGTCTCCAGTTGTCGTTGGGGATGACACCAGCAAACAAGTTGTTGAGCGCCATCAGGCAAGACTGCTCAACAGATATTAAACTTGGCAATATTTCCTAGCAAAATATTTAAGCCAAGGGGTTTTCGTGTAAAAATATTTCTTACGGCGTCACGAGGAGCCTCGGGGGCCAACTCGACTGTCAGAGCTGGCGCTGGCGGGAGATTTTTCATGCGATTCGGCTGGAGTTGCGAGTCGGTTGGCACACGCTCGCCGGTCTGTTCATGTCGATCGTGCAGGGAAGGAAAGGGCGAAGGTACACGGGTGTCGAGGGCCGAGGATTGGGGGGTGGGGGATGTGCGTCGTGAAGAGATGAGGTTTTGGATTCGGGTCAGCGTGGCCATTGAGAAAGAAAAAGAGTGTCTGGGGCCTGCTCGCCTGGGAGGGGCGGGTGGGTGACTTAGTAGACGAGTGGGACAGGGATAGCGCAAATGAGCTCGTCGTGGTGTTGTCGGCGCTGTTTCGCGCACCTCGGACCATATTACACTGATTACAGTTACGATCCGTAACGCTTTCAATTGGTTGCTCCTGCCCTCTCCGCACCCTCCGGATCTCTACCGTCTCCCCCAACCCCCCCTGCTACCTGGTCTGCCATAGCTGCTCGGTTTCTGACCTGCTGGGTGCGGTGCTCTCGGCGGCCGTCCTGGATCTGGCGCTGCATGCAGGCAGCCGCATGTTTTCAACCGTATCAAGAAGGCGCCCCGCCGGGTTGGAAAGGTTGCATACCTGGACCCATTTCGTGAATTGCCCTGGCGCTGGTTGCAGAAAAGTCCTTTTACTCGGCCCTAATTTGTGGCGCAACACCGAGTTCTCAGTCATCTGCTCCGATCCGCCGCAAGTGGAATTGCCAGCCTGATACTAGTCACAAGCCGCCCGGCTCCGACAATGTGCCCGTTCACCCGGACATTTGCTCTACTGCGTGCTATACCCAGCGAGTACCTCGCTTATGCGGCGGATATCACTCGTCGACGCTGCAGCTACCAGGTAGAACACCCCAGACTTCTTTCACATTGATCAGCCTTCCGGCCAGCCGCGGCGAACAAGACAGCGAGACCGCGTAAAACCCATTTGGTATGTGGTGGAATGCATGTATCACGGCACCGTGTATTCCCGAACCAGACTTAACATCTACAAATACGACCACGGCTCGAGCTCCCAGCTGAGATTTCAGCCTTGAGGCACCGAAAAGCGGGGTTGGCTAGCCTATTCCGCACTGGCCAGAGATCACTCGCACCGGGCCAACAAAGTAGAGCTGATCCTTTAGGGCTAACAGGTATTAATCTCGCAGCCGTTAGCCTCGCATTAGACTATGCCCCCGTTTTCAAATGCCACGTTATCAAAGGTTATTCAGCGCTCCACAGAATCCTATTCCCTATAGAATCGACCAAACGGGGATACCCCTGCGCATTGCTCGCGATCGATGACAAGCACAGCCGCTATGCGACGGCCTTGCAGCCACCCACTGCACCCTTTTCCACTAGCACGCGCATATCTGCCGCCTGGAACCTCCTAACCGACGACAAACGCTGAATTTCTCATCCATTTTGCGTTTTGGCTCGCGGATTGGCGCCACAGCGCTGGGCAACTGATGATAACTGGGACATCTTCCCCCGTGGCTGTCGATTTAGCAACCATCGGCGCCGTACTCGCCCCAACACCCCACCACTGTTTTCCATCCAATAGTTTTTCCTGCGCCCAATAAATCGGCTAATTTTTCCACGGGGCCGAGGCGTGGGTACTCTGTACCACTGTGGCCTGGCATAGAACGATATCACTTGTGTCTGGCCCGAAATTGAGCCTCAGCGACGAAAATCATTGGTAATTTCCCAAGATTGTTTCGTGGATCACATCAGGCTATCTTGTTACGACCACCGCGGCGCATTGTGTCAAGTCGGCCAAGAATTTGCACCCCGCTGCAAAATGGCAGACCTTCCCGCACTACAAAAGGGTGAGCTTGGGGCCAACATTCCAGCATCGACGCTTTGCCTACTTATCGGTTCCCACTCTCCAAGCCTCGCTACCACCCCACTCTCAGCTCGTGCGCATCCCCTCACACACCGGCGGGCCAGGCAGGACATTCGAAGAGCTCGTCATGGACCCCAACGCCCCCTTTGACTTTTATGCCTTCAAGCAGACCGGCTACTTGACGGTCGCCATGGAGTCCCAAGCAGAGGTCTGGGATGTATTCCCTGGGTCCAGGTACGTACGATCCTACCCTGCCCGGGCCGCCCAATCTGACGAGTGTTTATCAAACAGCATAACACGTGAGTGAACAACAGCAACACGTCGACCGTGTCCTGACCGACACACTGCAGGCTACTTTGACGGCACGGCCGAGCTCCATGCAGGCTCCCAGCCAACAGCGCTCATGCACCTGGACTCATTTGAAATCGCGTTCCAGTCGAGTGACCCAACGTGCTCAGTCAAGTAAGTCCGACACACGACGCATAATACCACGCTCTGACAGGCGCCCGTCCTCCGCCGTTTGGCCTCTAGCGAAATGACCACCTCGCGCTCGTCGCGGATCAACAAGTACATATTGTTTGAGCGTCCCGAGGTTGGTTCTCTCGGACTTTCACAGTACAGTATCTCTGAGCGACCCACGCACCATCAACAGCAGGAACCGAACATGGCCATCGCTCGGTGTCGTTTCCGGATTGTGATTCCAGAGACCTTGTTCCCTTGGAATGGTGGACAAGGTACGCCGTGCTGTACACACTCCGCCGGCAAGCCACTGATGGGAACCTGCCCGCTCAGCGCAATTTCGTATCCGCGTGTGCGCCTTGCTGAACGCTTACTCCCCTGAGCGACCTGGTGTTCCGATCCTCCAGCGGGGCCCAGAGTGCGTGCACAACTTTTCACTTCGGCTCCGGACCTCGAGGAGGGGGTTGCCCTGAACACTGTCTTGGCGCAAGATTTGCGCGCACAATCTTGGCCGATCAGAAATTTTAAATGTATGCGCTGTTTCATTTCTCAGCTATTACTTAGACACCTGGCGCACTAGCCATTGCCCACGCACGCTATGTAATCTGCTGGAATACAATGAATATCTATATCTCAACGTTCACAATGCCTGGATTGACACATTCCCCGACGTCATTCGCCTCTGGGCGGCACAGCAAGACCTCCGCATACGTCACCTGTCGGACTCTCGGCGCGGGAACAAAGTCCAACTCAGCACATGACATACGCCAATAATATTTTAAGCCGTCATGTGTAAACACGGCAGGGATCGCAAGGTATCGCAAAAGGTAGCCGAACCGACGATCGCAGAAAAGCTTACAAAAACACCGAGGATCCGTTCGGACCACAGATCCCCTTGCGGATGTGTTTCATGAGGGCATCATTTCTTGAAAACGGTTGTCCGCTTAACGGGAAATGAAAAGTATTGGATCACGATAAGCTTTTCGTATATCATTGATAAGAGATCCACGCACCATGAACACATGTGTGAGCGACTTGGCTGGTGGATCTGTTCATGACGCTGGAGGTCACCTTTGCGGACAAATGCAGCTTTACTGCGTACAGCGGGTCAGTCACGCGTCAAGCCACGATATAGGGGGCTGGAACATGCGGAACAGCCTATATGCGCTCACCACGTGTCCAGTGGGCAAACAAATGGCTTGTCGTCGAGGTGGGTCCGAATATGATTCTCCACATTGCTCTTCCGGCCAAACACTCGTCCGCACCCCTCCATAAGACATTTGTAGTGACGACGGTCCGCGCCGGGTTTCAGGCTTTTAAGCTCCTTTTCCGACAGCTGCCTGTAGCTGCTCGAAACGATGTAGGAGGGCGTCACCGAGCGCGAGGCGCTGATTGTCGAGGATCGCGTGCGGCTTTGAGTTGGATTTGAAATGGCGAGATCACGATTATGTGATCTTCCTGATCGACGGTGGGACGGTGAGCCAAATCCAGATCCAGCGAGCCCGGCGTCAACCGAGTGTTCGCTCGCCAGGCCCACCCCTGGTTGTGGGTCCGAAACACGAGCCGCAGGGCCATCGCCAGCGGCGGGGAAAGCCGGTTGCGAGACATTCATTTGAGCCGTGTGGCGCCGCTGAATTAGGGGGTCGGCGACCGACTCGGCTCTGGTTGGAAAAGCAGGACTTGGAGATCGGGGGTGGCTGTGGGTAAAATCGTCGCTGGAAGCAGCCACGCCTGGCCAAGCGACGTGGTTGGACGCAGGGGACTGGAAATCATCAGCCGTTTGAGCTTCAGGCTAAAGGTACCACTTACGGGTCCGATGCCCTTGACGATCTGGCGTGGCCAGTCCTTGATACTGTCTACCGGGGTGCATGGCCCGGAAAAGGATGTGCTAGATGTGGCGGTTATAGCAGGCGAAAGACTAGGACAAAAGGACGGTGAAAGCTCGCAGTTTGTAGACTGAGGTCGGGCGGCGCGGGAAGAATATAAAGGAATAGCTAAAGTGAGTGAGAAATTGGGGCGACGACGACGCTCTACTAGGGAGGATTTTTCGTTGTTGGTGGAGCGAACGTAGCTGATTGGCGTTTGAATATGAAAATACATCGTCGTAAGGCAGCGGAAAACGTCGTAAAGGGATATGGAGAGCGTCGTAGCAGGAAGCGAGTTTTCGGGGGGGGGGGGTTAGTTGCATAACAGCATAGGGGTAGACACGCCATCACAGAAAGGGGGGGCGGCAAGTCCGACCCCTGTGAGGTCGACTCCGCCGTTCTTAACTTCTTTCAGTAAAAGAAGTTGTCGGAGTGGAGGTTCGTGTTTACAGTAACAAGTTTCATAGACCGACTGACTAGAAATAACTTGTCCGATGTAGAACACAAACTACGTCAGGGTATCAATTTGACGGACTTTTGACAGTCCCAAATCGGACTGGTTTGGAGGGTAAATTGGTTAGTCGGCGGCTAGCATCAGAGTTTAGACCATAGATATACGGGTGCAAACAAATTGAAAATACTGTTATGACAGGGCAACGAGCAGATGGCGATAACCACCAGCACTGGATGCACGTCGCTCGTGCGTTGGCGTCGCAAAGCGTAGGAAGGTGTCGCAGCTGTCATGTAACATCGTGACACAGTGCCACCCGCACGTGGGAACTCTGGTGGTTTATATACTCAGCAACTCTAATTAGACACTCCTCTCTGCTCTCTCACTCCCGGATTTCCCAGTTATTCTCCTTTTGGTCTCTTTTGGGTTGCAACTGGTCGTTCTCTTGGGATACAGGGGTATAGAAATTAGTTCTAATCCAATTGATATAAATTTCTGTTTTGGCTGTCGTGGTGAGTTTCGGTTCCGCCGACGGGGACCGCTGGAACCGTATCAAGTTGGCGCTAACCTGCAACCATTCAAGTCTGATCCATCGTTCTCGAGCCGACCAGATACCTCCAGTCTTGAGGCATATCTTCCCACAATCTGCTCACACGGTCTCCAATCCATGACTTCGCCCACGACAACCGCCCCAGAGTCGGGACGAGCATCATCGGCCACCCCGTCCAAACTCTCAGCACTCGTAAGCTCGGCCTACTTTTCCTCATTTGCTCTGGGGCTCATTCTCTTAGGCTCCGGGTCGGTCATCCACGCCCAGGTCGGCGTCGACCCGCACTCCTCCTGCAAGGCTCGATGACGACACGATCGAAGATGTGATCCAGCGTGCGACGGCGGCTGCGGGCGCCGGTCCACCGCCAGGCAAGGACACCCGTACTCAGCTGTTTGTTGGCAACGTGCGCAGGTCCTTATTGGAAATGCTCCGACGTGCTCATTGTCTTGACTTGCTGTAGTTGCCCTATCGTGTGAGGTGGCAAGATCTCAAGGATTTGTTTCGAAAGGCTGGGACTGTGTTGCGAGCGGACGTTAGTCTTGGGCCAGATAACCGTAGCAGAGGATATGGGACTGTGTTAATGGCAAGTGCCGAGGAGGCTGGAAAGGCGACAGGTAAGCCCACTTGCCCAAAATTTAAACCGAGTTAATATTTGTCCTCTTAGACATGTACAATGGGTAAGCTCGCCTCTCTACTTGCTCGCTCTCGACCTAATTCTTTCCAGTTATGTTTGGCAAAACCGAACGCTTGAAGTCAGGCCAGACCGCCTTCCCCCAGAGTTCGACATGGGTCTGAATCACACCAACCCTTCCATACTGACAAGCATCCCCATCTCCAACCCATTGGCCCCCCTCGCAGTTCCGCAGCCCGGTCACGTCATCGATCCACTTGCTCGGCCGATGAGCGCTCTGAGCGCAGACGCCGCTCCGTCACCTGGCTTCTATGCACCTTCTCCGTTTGGTCCGGGCCCAGCCAATTGGGCAAACTCGGGCGGGCAAGCGTTGGCGCTCAACCGCCAGCTGTTTATTGGAAATGTGAGCGTCATACCGCATTGACCAATAGAGTTGTGAAACTGATGATGCTTCGGCCCCACAGTTGCCTTTCCAGTGCCAGTGGCAGGACCTCAAGGACATGTTTCGCACAGCTGGCCAGATCCTTCGGGCGGATGTCGCTCTGGGTCCCGACGGCCGTTCGCGGGGATTTGGGTCCGTGGTGTATGCAAAGGAGTCTGACGCTGCCCGAGCCGTGAGCATGTTCAACGGATACGATTACAATGGTCGTATTCTCAAGGTCCACTATGATCGATACTCTCCCCCCAACCAATCTGGGAGTCTTTCGCCAAACTCGATGCATGCTACGACCAATGGTCCGCTCGGCGTACTGCTCCCGCCTCCACCGCTTCAAACAGACTTGCTCGGCCCGCCTGGTGGGATGCATCTGGCCATGCCTCAGACCCCGGAATACATGGTTTTCCCGTCTCACTCCCAACCAGCTTCGCCGTTTGACCAGTACCCGCCGATGAACATGCAGCAAATGCACTCTCTGATGGGCTACGATCGTGGTGCAATATCGCCTCCGCCTGGAGTGAGGACCATGGGAGACAACGTGGTGGGTCTGGGCTCAGATCCTGGGTCCCCGCACTATGGCCCGTCTTCCCCGCGCATGCCTCACCTACAGCCAAATGCCAACCACCCACCGCACCCTGGCCCGATCTCTCTTCCGCCTGCTGGCGTAGGACAATTCCCACCAGGGGGTGCGATGTCTCCGCTGCTTACTCGTGCAGGTGGGCTTCCGCCGATGACGCCATCGATGCCTGGATTCAATTTCAACCCGCAGAATGCTGCTACTCCGCCGCTTCATGCGCATTTCCTTTCGCCTGGGCTGGGTCCTTTCAGCCCGCAGCTGCACAGCCCTCCGTTCTTGCCTTCTGCGCAACCCAATCCGTACCTGAACCCTGCTCCAGGAGCTCCACCGCGACTTCCCAACGCTCCCGCGGGCTTGTTCGGGGGCGGACCGGGGGCGTTTGGTATGCACCATGCACCGTCTGCGCCGTCTGGCCTGCACAACCCGTACTTTCCTGCACCGCCCGAGCCAGGGTATTTTGCGGGAGTACCACCGAGCGGCGAAGATAACAAAGAAAAGGAGCCAGGGAACGAGTCGATGCCGTCGGAAGGCTCGCAGCTCGGGCTTGACAGTGTCCCGACGGGTAGCACTGGTGCGACTTCGTTTGATCAGGTCGAGGATGGGCTTGCGCTGCAGCTTCGGGACGTCAAGCTCGAGAATACCACTATTCCGATTCTCGGAGAGGTGCCAAAGCGGCCTGGCTTGGGACCAAGCCGGAACAGTCTGCCCGAGACAAAGAGGACCGAGGACATGACTGACTCGGCGTTGGTGCTTACACCGCCCGAGGACGAAGGCGCATCAGTACTCGGGCTCGGGTTCGCCGACCGGGTCAAAGGCGGGACCGTCCCACTACGAGGTTCCTCGGGCAGCGCAGAAGAGCAGCATGTATTGGGCCCGGTTGGAAGTGGGGACCGGCGCGCGAGCTGGAATGCTGCGACGTCGAGGGTGAGAGCGGGTGTGCAGGCGCCTGTGCCCTAACTGCATAAGTACTTGTTCTTTGGTTTCAGTTTTGGTTTTCGATCTTGGTGTTTACTGATTATCGAGGGCTGTCCTGCTGTATCGTTTGGATGCATTAAGGTTTGTCTGGGTGTTCTGTTCGTTGTTGGTAGTGGTTGATATAGATGAATGATATGGTGTTAACGAGTTGTTAAACTGGGTGTTAAATCAGGGGGTAGGAGGCGTGACGTCATACTAGGCCCTGTTCGAAGCTCGGGCGGAGAACTATTGCCGAGAACAAGCGCCCACCCTTGCTTGACTGTCCATATTCCGGCTGTAAATCTTAGAACGATATGAATATCCGCCGCGCCAGTCAGCCTACGTCGATAAGCTCAGTGGGGCGATCTACACCGCAGCCTGCGGATCTCCCTGTAATGCAAATATGCAACTTGTAAAACCCACTGGAAAATAATTCTGTGAGCTAACCTAAATCTTGTATCTGCGATCTACAGTGTCTGATATATTGGAACCTTGAGACATGTATTAGTGTTTGGCATGGCCTTAGCCGTCCTATGGGAAAATCACGAGGGTCGGGATATGATAGCGAAAATATTAGTCCTTATCGCCATCGACTTCCACTCGCTTCCAGATAGGCAGGAAAATGAGGAGCCTCACGAGCATGTGACCTCGATGTCAGCGCTAAGGACGTATGGGCAGGTAAAGAACCCCAGGCTTTTGTCGCGTCAGCTTGACATGCAACGGGTCGGAGCAGCTGCCCTGAACTAACCCTCATCTGTAGGAGACACCACGGTGATGATTTACCGCGTGAAATATATGTTGCTTCACGCGCAGGTCCAATCGGGCAGCTATTAACCTGTTCAAAGGTTTGGACTTCGAGGTGGCAAACATCAAGCAGAAACATTGCGAGTCAGCACAGCTCAAGTCTTGGCACGTAAACCCACCTGTTACAATACTGTCTGGACTCGAACGGGAGGGACACATGCGCCCTGGGGTTGATTTTGGAGAACCCGTACTGCAAATTTGTTCGCTACAACCGTTTACGTTATTGTTCAGCCGTGCCAAGTAGCACCAGCCTACGGATGAGTGGTTGCGTCCTTACACCATGGTCCCCCGCAATGGTCCACAGAATATCGTGTAGCATATATGCGCATACAACCATGGGACGAGGGGGGCAAAGACTTAAAAGTCTCGTGAAGGCGGTTCTAATTGTCTAATAACTATGCCACTATAGGACGTAGCATCACCTCTTAACGCCATGTCACTATAGAGTTGCTTACCCGTAGTTTGCACCCAAATACCTTGCACGCCAATGACGTGTCGTATTTTACAATCTGCCAATCGATTTGATTACATCAACTCGATGCTTGGGAGCGACACGCAAATCAAATAGTCCCCCAACAGCATCCACCACGATGATGGCCGAGTCCAAGCCGCTCAATCCCGATGCGTTCAAGTCCTACTGTGTCTACCAAATATACCCCGCAAGCTTTTGTGACTCGAACGGCGATGGTATTGGTGACCTGCCCGGTATCAAGTCTAAGCTCGCGTACATCAAGAGTCTTGGAACCGACGTGATATGGCTAAGTCCGATATACAAGAGCCCGTTGAAGGACATGGGGTACGATATAAGTGACTATCAGGATATTGATCCGAGGTATGGGACGCTTGAAGACTGGGATGCGTTATTGCGGGAGGTGCATGGGATGGATATGAAGCTTATGTAAGTGAGCTGTGTTTTGACGTGATGAGTATTGAACCGTGCTTTTGAAGCATGGATCTTGTGGTCAATCATACTTCGGACCAGGTACGCGGGCGAGCGCTTTCTTTTACACTTGTTACCAACACTCGCGCAGCACGAATGGTTCAAGGAATCTCGATCTTCAAAGTCCAGTCCCAAGAGGGACTGGTACATGTGGCGCCCAGCCAAGTATGACTCGGAAGGGGGAGACATCCGCCTAACAATTGGGCGAGCATATTCGGAGGTGCGTTTGACGTATAGACTAATTGCCTGTTCTGACATCTCGCAAGGTTCCGCATGGGAATGGGACGAAGGAACCGAAGAATACTATCTCCACCTCTTTGTTAAAGAGCAGCCCGACCTGAATTGGGAGAACCCAGAGGTACGACAGGCGGTGTGGGGCATGATGCGTTGGTGGATGGACAAGGGCTGCGATGGGTTTCGGGTGAGCTCCGAATGATGGCGAGTTGATCTTGACTGATCGCGCTGTGGATGCAGATGGATGTCATAAATGTCATTTCAAAAGTTGCTGGTCTTCCGGACGCAGAGGTCGTATACCCGGATAGTGATGTTCAGCCAGGGTCCAAGTACTATTGCGATGGGTACGCATTCACATAACATCGTGCTCGAATTGTCTGAATGGCGTTTATAGTCCGCACGTGCACGAATACCTACAAGGGATGTACCGGGAGGTCTTATCTAGTATGTCTATTTATTCAGTCGGTGCTTATTGCAAGCATTGACCTCTGTACCAGAATATCCGAACTACTTTACCGTCGGAGAGACGCCATTCACTCACGAAGCAGCGGAATTGCTAAAGTACATCCTACCAGAGCGCAAGGAACTTCAGATGGTGTTCCAATTTGAATTAGTGGATCTAGGCGAGTCGAGTCTTGCGGATAGCGCCCGCCGCTCACCTACCTACTTTCAATTGCCTAGATATTGCTCCCGAATACCCTGATAAACCGATGATTCCTCGCATTCCACCCCTTTCTGAAATCAAGTCCGTTGTGAACAAATGGCAGACATACATGTTCTCCAACGGGGGCTGGAATTCGCTCTATCTTGAGAACCACGACCAAGCGCGTTCAGTTTCCCGATTGCTTGGCTTTGGCGCGGATCCGGACAAGATAAATTTCGATTTTGATACCTATGAAGAAGACTTGAAGAAGTATTGGAGTATTGGAGCCAAACTACTCGCGATCCTGCATACTACCCAGGGAGGGACTGTGTTTATTTACCAAGGGCAGGAGATTGGTTCTGTAAATGTTCCAAGGTCGTGGCCGATCGAGGAGTACAAGGATATATGCACGATCAACTTTTACCAAGAGTACGCCGAGATTTTACTTGGGTGATCAGGGGTGCTAACACAGCATTAAACAGGGAGCTCGAGCGCCGAACGAGATTTTTGGGAAAAAATCCCGATATGTCCGAGGTTATGGACGGCATTAACCGCAAGGCGCGCGATAATGCTCGTGTGCCAGTTCAGGTATGTGCTTGACCGAATCCCCCAAACCTATTAACACCGGGATGTATGCAGTGGGATGACTCTGCGCATGCTGGGTTCACCACAGGAAACAACCCATGGATGCGAGTGAATGACAATTATGCAACGATCAATGTCAAGAATCAAGTCGGTGATGAAGGGTCTGTTTTATCTTTTTGGAAGAAAATGATCCAGCTGCGGAAGGACTGTCCGGTCATGGTAAGGGCGCCGTTCTCGTGAATGGCCCGATTTATGTCCAAAATTCTCAGGTACATGGCGACTTTACGCTCCTGTCTGAGGAGGACGAGCAGATATTCGCATATACCCGCAGTCACGGCAAAGGCACGGCGCTAGTGGTGATGAACTTTAGCCGAGAAGTAGTCAGCTACGTCTTGCCCGAAAGCGTCGCGCCAAGTGGCTTCAAATTCATCAGCGGAAACACGCTGTCAGGAAAAGACAGCGCAGTGTTGGGTGGGAGAGTCGAACTGGAGCCGTACGAAGGGCAGATATGGCTACTCTCCGAGTAGCATGCGAACGCACATGTTGCCTGTCGATCATCCAGCGACTCCATGTAATGAATCGGTTACTCGTGGCAAGATGCCAAACGTCATCCCATAGCAAGTCGAACTGTGTTAGGACGCACCGGATGATATCGGGAGTGTCTGAGATGGGTCTTCTCAATGCACCACAGGCTCTATTCACAACCGGGACCACGCAATGAGACGCCGGTTGAATTAAGCTGTGCATGAATTGACCGCCATCTCCCACGTTGAATGCGCGTTGACGGAGGCATTATGGGAAGCACCAGGCGATGCAGTCACCAGGACCATGGCTACGCCCAAGTCTGTATGTGTAGATTCAACCTTATTCATCTCCTGGAATAATTCGCATGGTTCATTCCCATGCGACCTGAGAGCTTTTTCGTCGGCGCATCAAGTCAGCCCTCAGCTGACTTCCGATTACCCACCACACATGATGAGCACTCTCTACGGCTCGCCGGTATACACCCAATACAGGATATGCCGCACGGATATGTCAGGAATTCCTTGATGGAAGATAGTGGTGGAAGATCGCACTCCGATAGCCGGTGAACGTCCTCGACGTAGCCGGTCTACTTTTTTGCCCTTCACAGGATCGTCATGCATTTGAGCGCTAGGCTCATGACTAAAAACCCAAAGAGAGGGGGTTTAAAAGAGCACGCTCATTGACATACACTAGACCAGTGACCTCCCGGCCACATTCAGGTTTCCTTTCTGCTGTCAACCCCCCCAGAACCACTGTAACAAGTACGAAACATTTCTAGAGTTGTTAGCATGCTGACGTTGCACCGACAGTATGGTTGGACGCGCTGCACTTAATGCCGACGGCCAGGATGCGGCTTACTTTTTCAAAGATGATCAATACGTCAAGATCACCTGGTCGCCTGGTCACGGCGGCGACACTATCCGCTATGGTCCCACCAAGATCTCCAGCGAATGGAGCACGCTCAAGGAGGTCGGGTTTCATCAAATTGACGCAATCCTGCATATCCCTGGCGATATCAATACGGCGTACTTTTTCTCTGGCCCCAAGTATGTGCGCATTCAGTTTACTCCCAGCAGTCCCCAGGAACAACTCCTGGGTGGGGTGCGCTCAATCGCTGCCAATTGGCGTTCCTTGGCCAAGGCTGGCTTCGAGCATGTCGATGTGGCAATTGTCGTTCCAGGCACTACGGATCAGGCATACTTTTTTAGCGGTCGCGAGTTTTGCCGCGTGTCGTTTAAAGAAGGTTCGGCGAGCCCAGATGAACTCTTGGATGGGCCTCATATGATCCGCGAGCGCTGGGATGAGCTGGGGTTTGACACGATCGACACGATCATCCCCAGTCCTACTTCATCCAAGCATGCATACGTTTTTTCCAGGAATCGAGCCGCACGCATCGTCTTTGTTCCTGGAGGAGGCGTCGAGCCTGATGTAGGGCCCCAAAGTGCAGCCGAATACTGGCCATCTCTCCACAAGGCGGGGTTCTACTAGTAAGTGCCACGTATGTGCTCGCTATCTGGCTAACAGCAATCAATGAAAGGCGGCAACTGGATTTGAACTAGCGCTTTTTATGGAATTAAATTGTAACTAAAATGCAATGCATACATAAACTTTTGACAGATGGAATGAATTAACAGGCTACCCAAGCCTGAGTGGTAATTATCGTGATTGTGCCTGTGGTTTGAGCCTGCTCAGAAAAGGTCTAATTCCGTTTTAAATCCTAATTTCTAAATTTCTAAATAATAAAAAGGTGGAACAGATGCTTAGTTATAAGTGACAGACAGGGTCCACATAAACTTTAGCTGACCTCTCCTGTCCAGCTGGGAATTAAAACAGCTGTATCTCAATGGCTTTGCACTCAATCAGAACACACAAGGGCTTAATAAAACAAGAATAATATACTATTATGTTCCTATTAAGCAATCTAAGCAAGGAAAGTCCAGAGACACTGCTAAATGCAGTAAATGTGACCTTGAAAAATATTTTGTATGAGTGAATACCCTGTCAAATCACCAGCACAAGGGATCTTTTGAAAGCTCTGAACAATTCACAACTATTCTGCTAAGAAAAAAAATATATGCAAAAACGCCAGCTAGAATAGGAGGAGAGGGAGATTTAAAGAGGTAGGGTATTAGATGAAACTGGAGTGGAAGTCCTGTGGGTTGAGAGTTTAGGCCAGAGAGACTGGGGGGAAAGAATATAGGGAGACAGAGAGATATAGTGACAAAGAGACAGAGAGGTAGGGGAGCAGGAGAGGAGTGAGGATGATGGGAGATGGGAGATGGGTAAGGGGACAGGGAGGCACTGGCACTAGTGACTAGAATGCTGTAGTGTGAGAGAATGGAAGAGAAGGGGGGAAGCATATATACAACCTAAGGAACAGGAGGTAGGAAAGAAAATCTATTGAAAACTGGCCTGGGGCTTTGCCCTAAGTAAGCATGTCATGCTGAAGTTCTGCATGCTGAAATTTTGGCATTTTTTCAGCACCTGCTCCTGCAATTTCTGCAATGCAGGAGCAGGAGCAGGAGCAGAAAGCGGAAGAAAAATACTGAATTCCTGCCTAAAAGTTGCTGAAATTTGGTACTTAAGTGCTCAAAACCTTGGCAACTTTTCGCACTATCTAACAGTATTTTTCTCATATTTTTAGCTTTAATATTGAGCAAATCGTGAGGGAAACAAGTTCCCCATCCCCAAAGCTGAAAATGTTGATTTTGAGCACTGTAAAACCCACCACAAATGAATGATTGAAGGCTTATTAAATGCACATAAATTCCATCCTTCAGAATATATCCTTACTATCTCCTAGAAAAATAAACTGGCAGAGAAACTGTGCATTTATGCTCAGAGGGGTTTACCCCTGAAAAATGCCATACAAACTAAGGAATCCAACCATTGGAATGCTGCTCCCTTTAGTGTAATAGTTATGTAGAGGTTATATGACTCTACTGACAAAGTTTCAGACAGTTTGGAGCAAGGTAAAAGGGTGAAACAGGGGGAAATGTGCTGGACAGGGGCTGAAATCATAGGAGAAACCCCCCTGGAGGATTACTGAGGGATTTTGAACAGATTCCAATGAGTACATTCTGTTATAAATGGTTCAAAATCATAGTACACCACTTTACTGTATACATAATCCTGAGAAACTGGTAGAGAAATGTGTCAGTCAACTTGCAGTTGCTATGTCCAGACTGGTGCATCCAGCAGACCAGTTCATCTGAATGCAGAGTGGCTACAGGTGAGATATTTTGTACACTAAGGTTATTAAACATTTTGATCCAGATGTACTCATAGGATTTGTCCAGAATTCCTTAGTTCACTCTGGGTGAATAGGGATAGGGGATAGGGGTAAGCATTATTTCCCCCTGCTGATACAGTCACTTCTGCTGATTAGAATCCTTTTAAACTTGGTATGCAGTATCTACACAATGTATATTGGTGATTCGCTACCATAGATTATCCATAATATATCTTATAACACTGTTTCAGGGGGGGTGTGCTCCCCCCTGAATATATCTCTGCAGTATATTCATATTTTCTATACTGTACTAATTTATTTTCACACACATGTTGGTATATTTAAACTCTCCTTATTTTTGTGCATTTAATGACGCAGTTCACTAAGGTTTGTGGTGGGGTTTCTTTTGAGGGGGGCCATTTTTGACTGTGGCCCCCCCAGCCTGTTTTTGCTTGCATAGCCCCCTTCCTGCAGCTTCCCAGCATGATGGGAGCTGCAGGAAGCACCCAGGATGCTGGCACATCCCACAGGGTGTAGAAGGGGGTGGGAGTGCTGCCAAAATTCAGCACTATTGCCTGTCGCAGCAGGAGCAGGAGTGGAAACAGCTAAAATGTGCCAAAATTTGGTGTGTGGGAGCTGGATTTTGGCAAAACTTTGGCATGACATGCTTACTTTGCCCCAGGCTTCACCAACTGGAAAACAAAATGAGTAAGAAAATAGAAGGCCTCGGCCGGAGTCGAACCGGCGTTACCGGAATTATGATTGCATAAGTAATCAGAATCCGAGGTGATAACCACTACACTACGAAGCCTTGTATACACACCAGCCAACAAAGTCATCTTTCATGTGACATTTCCAGCATATGCCCCCTGTGCCATTACCATCTCAATTTGTGACTCCATGTATTAGTAAATATTGTAGTGTATTGTGTATAGTACCTGTGCATGAAAATAATGAAGAAAAAACATCATGATTTGAACAAGAAATGTGCATACAAGCATGGTATGTGCAATCTAACTAAGACACAATCTCCCTCTACCACAAATACTGTAGACAGGAAGTTGCAAGCCATACAGAATTATTACCTGGTGTTACCACCTCTTGCCTATAAAAGAACATTCACTCTCTAAGGGAGGGATATACAGATATTTTAAATCAAGGCTTCATCCATACATTCCCCTTCCTCTTTCAAGGCCTCCCAAATTTCAATGGTATTCCATGAGAGTAATAGCCTATGGTGTGTCTTGTAGCCCAGGTGACTCCAAACATGCTCTATGATGTTTGTGTTGGGAAAATTGGACATTCAAGAGGGGGTTGAAATCTTTTATGCCTTGAGCCAGGTGTGCTTTGTGCTTTGGATCATTGTCCTGTTGAAAGATGATAGTCTCAGGACTGAGCTGGTAATCAGCAAGGGTCCAAAGAAGTGTCTCATTGAATATATGAACTTTGGCCCCATCGTTCCTCCAGGAAGGGGGGGGGGGGTATATGCACATCCCAAAAATGTAATTTAAGACATTTGGCTCAGTACTGTGAATCAAATATCTCGAATATATGCTCATGCACCCTGTGGTGATTGGGGGTTGCCTGGCGCAAAGTGCCAGGCTTGTTCTGGCCTTCTCTCAGGCTTTGGCACCCTCCCACTCCAGCCCCAGTCCCTAATTCCCCTCCATTTCTCTGACAATCAAAGTCTCCTAAGCCCCTATTCCCTCCACCCAGCCCCATGTCATCTTCTGCCCTGTCCCTCATCCTCACCTGCCCACCCTGGCGTTATGTTGTATGCTTCCCCCTTCACTACAATAATACTATTTCATTCGCGTTTCTGCTCTATTTTCCTATGTACTTCTGTGAGCATATAACCCAGCCTGAAGCTCGCGTTTATACGCCTCGCGTCACTAATATATCGTGTGCGAATCGGTGAGAGCTTTCGAATGAGCTCTCACACGACCTTTTCCGTGAGGTTTTCGCCGAGATAGCCGTGATTTTGTATTCATCCAGGCTGTATTTCACCGTTCCTGGGCGAATCGCTCAGGATTTTGCATGTTCGTGTGCACGGATCTGTAGAGCAGATTATTGGTGTTTTTATAACCATCTATACATCCATTTTGAGGGCGAAATTATGGCGCTCTTGCATTTTCGAGTTCCAACACCCCGTCTGAGGGCCTTTACCTCGGCGCTTATGGATCTTAAACCCTGATTGTCTACCCTACTCAAACCCTGATAATGACTAATCCGTTGTTTCATTGTTAGTAGATGAACTTTGGCCCTGCCCTGTCGTACCTCCGGGGCAGGGGGGGTTGCGTAGTTTAAAACATGCTTGCCATGCAGTTGGTGGAGCCCGGGGCAAAGCCCCGGGCCAGTTCTTTTAGAGCCTGGCGCTAATGTTTATGTGGACCCTGTTTGTCCCTGCTGACTAAGAATCCGTTCTTGCATTTTATTTAGATTGTTGTATTTCTCAGCTCAAGAGTAGGGCGACTAGCTGCTGGTGGCATCAAAGTGTCCGCTGTGGCGTTTCTCCCCGATTCTGCCCAAAATACAACTAGCTAGGTCAGGCAAGTGTTTAGTGGTACTACGTCACCACGTATCTTATTCAACGAAAACAGGAGTAGCTAATGCATTAGGGAGGACTTTTGGTCGTCCGTGCAATCGCCCTCTCAGCTTCGACTTTACCCTCCTTAAACCCCGCGCCAACAGACTGATCCAACGCTTGCGCGAAGAAAACCTGCGCTCCTTTCATATCACCTTTTTTCTGGGCCCAGGTTCAGTGGGGCGAAAGGCGGAACGAGCAAAGGAGCTTACTTCACTCAGCATCCCAAGGTTGTAGACTAGTACAGCGAGTACAGAGTCGCAAATAGGGGTCGGGTCGTCGCTCGATGGTTTTTTGCTTGCACTCGGTACAATCTCTCCTCGTGCCTTTTGAGCCACAGCCAAACCTTTCTTCGCCCAGGCCGTGGCTTGCTCGATATTCGCTTTACGAGACGACGTGGGTGTTGCAAATATTTCAGCAAGGTTATTCATGAGTAATGCGCCTGCATCGAGCATGATTATCGGACCCAATGGAGGGGGTAAGGCAACCAACCTCGACATCTGTCGGTGATAGTAGGGGTTCGGCCTGTGGACTTGGACGGAGGGAGTAGAATCGAAAGTGCCTGCAGATAAAGTGGCACTGCGTGGCTGCCAGTCGAGTCTACTAAGCGCACGCATAAATGGAACTAGTCTGGCTTACTCTGGTCTACCGGTTTTCGAGTAAAATTCAGCTAATCGTTCTAACACCGACCCTGCGTTTGTGTGGGAGACCCAAGCGGGAAGCACCAGCTCCTGTCTTGGTTCCGCTGTTTGGCGACCAGGGGAAGCCCCGGGCTCCTCCTTTATCACCCTCAGCACCTCCTCGGCGCCGAACACCAAATAACGCTCTTCCTCCTCGCGTTGTCCAAACCGCGCGGCTAGCTCTGCAAGCTTCACTGAGAGCCCTACTACGCGCATACGTTCTGGGCCAGATAAAATGGGGGCGGGTGCTGGCGGGGGTGGTGCTCGAATGATATCGGCAAATGCATGAGCATAGGTCTCGTATGCTCCGCGTAGGTTGTTTTGTTTCTCCAGCACTGCGGCAAGTGCAATCGCAATGCCACTAACCTTAAGGTGGTACCGGCCCCCTAATTGCTCAGACGTCAACGTTTGGGCCTTATCCCATGCACTAGTGGTCGGACGAAATTAGATTGCAGCGGTTGAGGTGACAAGATGGTGCGCACCGGCGGAAATAGGCTTCAGATATCTTAAAATCTCCTTGATATTCTGCCTTTACTGCAGATCGCAAATCACCTCTCAAATCTTTTGGCCATGTAGTAAACGTGGAGTAGAATTCATAGCTGCAACGCGTTGAGAGCTCCAGACCCGCCCCTAGTATCCGTTGACTCACAGACCATACGAAGTCGCACCAATACCAATCAGGATCAAACCAGTAAAAATAGTTGAGACTCGAGTGCCTGATTCTTCCTGTATAGTAGAGTACGCTCGAGACGTATTCTTTGCCAGAGTTCCCCTGCCAGGTATTTTTAATCGAGAAGCACTAGTATAAAGCGAATTCTTCTCAGAGCCAAAAGCGCGAGTTCTCAACGGCGAGGTCGTTAAGCCCCCTCTAGCCAAGCTGCAAGAATCGATGATTGCTCCGCGCAAGGTCATGGTGTGCCTCGTGGGTTTGAATTGAGACAACGTTGTTGAACGGGCAACCGGAGGAAAGAAGCTTCAGAACTTTAAGCAGTTTCACGCCAGCATAGTTTTAGTTTCGAGGTCGTAGTCGGACAAACGATTGATCAGCAATTTGCAACGAAAAGCCTGAAGACATGATCGCAAGCGCTCGGCTCTTGCTCTTGACCACGTCGACCGCGTCCTGAAACTGAAGATATATTCGCTACGTGGGACTGCAGATTGTTAACCAAGTGCGTCCCCCTAAACTCGTGCGACTCATAAAACACCTGAACACCCTTAATTACAGAATGAGGTCCTTGTCGGCCTTGAGTACATTGGGTATTGCTGCCTCGCTGGTAGTGGTAGACGCCACTTCACCTCCTGTAAAGGTTTCACTAACGACATCGTGGGCTGCTCCATCACTACTGCTCGAAATAATGTTGGTACGCGTCTGTGTGTCCTAAAAATAGCTAACGCGCCCATTAGTGAGACTGCAACTGCGGAACATCCCGACCGATACTTTGAGATTGTCGAAGCTCTCACGGACCCTTCATCGAGTGGGCTCCTTGGCCCAATTACAGAAACAGTGCACAAGCCAAAATATGTTTACCACACGGCTCTTGCTCTCCTTCAAGCACGTGGATTCCTAACTGAACTCAGCGCGCTCTCCTCGTATGAAAAGAGTCTCGCGCTGCATTCAGCCGCGCCCAAGATTCAAGCTTTCTATCAGCTCTTCGGAGACACGCCTCGTCCAGCCGAGTGTGGTAGCTGGATCGAATGGGCCGGAAAACAACTATGTGGTCCGGAGGAAATGGAGGCACTGTTCAAGGACACCGGTTCCAGCAGCTTTATTCGGCTCTTCCCCTTTGATCACGTACAAAAACAATCCGACGCAGAGTGCTCAACACCTCTAGTCTTCTATGCTTCTCTGTCCTCCCAGAACTTCTACCCCTTACACTCCTATTTGCGTTCCAAAGCAATTCGGCCCGATTTTTGCTATGTGATGCGATACGTTCCACCCGAAAACACGCCAATCTTGGATGAGAAAGATCGAAACTTCCTCTCGGGATATGGTGTGGCCCTTGACCTGAAGGTATGTAACTAATTCCATACAGTGGTTGAGCTCACCATGCTCCAGAAAATGGATTATCTTGCACTCGACGATCGTGGACCTCGCGGGCAAGGTAAGCACTTCATAACCTTTCATGAAAAAAAATCAAGTGATTATTGGTTCTTAGGGAATGAAGACATCCGGGGAGCCACCGATGAAAGTGTATGGGAAGATTATGTCTCAACACTACTGGCAGAGCACCCTCATGAAGAACTCGACTTGACTACTCCCCTCACTGAACGAGAAATCGCCTCGCTCCCCTACCTCGCCACCCACCTCATTACAACCTCGAGCGAACCTCTCAAGGCACTGACCCACTTGTCTCAAAATTTCCCCAAACATGCTGTATCTCTTGCCCGCCGGTGGGACGCCAACCGAACGGAAGAGTTGGGCGCGAAATACGAGAGCATCGAGGGCGAAGTTCAGGCAAATATGCATGCGGTTGCTGGTGCTGGGAATATGGCTTGGCTCAATGGCGTTCAGTTGTCGGAAAATGACATGAACCCATTCAGGTACGCTCCTCTTTGGTTTGGAACCGGTTTTTTCTAATGAACAAGCTGGGATAGCTTGTTGCGATTACTCCGTCGGGAGCATCAAGTAATGAGCTCTCTCATAAACACTGGCCTGACACCCGAGCAAGCGATCCGAGTTTTGGCCAACGGCAGCATTGGTCGAGCCGCGACCCAGTCTAGTGCTACGGATGGCATATTCGACGCGAGCGATCGTCCAGAAGGGGGTAAAGCAATTGTGTGGTTGAATGATATTGAGAAAGACAAGAGGTAAGTCGATGTGCTCGATCCACATCTCACTTTTACCAATACTCCATGTGTAGGTACACTCGCTGGCCAACTGGCCTAACAGTGGTAAGCTACTCACCGCTCAAGTCAACAGGCCTCCCCGCTCACGCGACAACAGCTATTCCGGCAGCTTTATCCTGGGCAATTCCCTACTGTTCGCCGAAACTTACTCAATATTGTATTCGCTCTGGATCTTTCTCGAACAAGCAACCTTGCGTTTATTACAGGGACAGTGAACAACCTCGTCTCAAGGATGCTTCCGCTCAGGTTTGGATACGTTCCGCTTTTAGAGACGGCCGAGTCTCGCCAGGTTGCCCGTCTGGTGGCCTTTATGATGGAAAACTATGGCTTTGAGCAGACCACTCAGTTCTTCTCGATGGTACGCTAATTTAAATACCTTCCGACGAACCCAGTGGCCCCGTGCTAATTTTTGTTAAACAGGTTCTTACACCCACCGACCGGGTTAATCTCCAAATCCTCGAAGCGTCGTACACGAATTTCGTCGCCCAGTATCCACCTACTTCCGGCTCTGCACCAGCTTTCGCAAGCTTTTTGTCTGATCCCCTACAAATCCAGATGATAGGCCACAAGTTTGCGCCAGAACCAGCGCTGCAGCCTGCTGCTGATTACGCAGAGAGACTAAGCCTTGCTGCTGAGTCTGGAACGGGCAAAGGACATGTGTTCGTCAACGGCAAGCATTTCGACTATGACGATGTGAGTGGTCGAAAGGGTCTTAATAAGGCAAACGAACTTAACGTTTCCTGTTTTCAGAACTTCCTCAGGCATCTACAGAACGAAATGGGTGCCCAAATCAGCTTTTTCCAGGAGCAGGTGCATCTACCCCCTCGTTCCTCGCCCTCATGCGTCCCTAACGCTGCCCATGAAGTTGTACACAGGTGCTCTTGCCGACGTCGAGGAGACCGACGTGTCGGTGTTCATGTACGACCTCCCTACCACGGCCAAGCGCCGCAACAAGTTCATTTACCCATCCGGCAATATGAAAGTGTATGCGCTAGACACCTTGTTTACTAGTGCTAGGGCGACAAAGCAGATCAAGGAAGCATTTGTCTATCCTTGTAAGCAGAAAGTTGATAATCTAAACCGAAGCTGAAACTAACTTCAACATAGCTGGCGACCACGCAGTGCCTCTGTCGGTGTGGGTCGTGGGAGACATGGATGATTCCGAGACACAGACTCTGATGATTCAAGCGCTGCGTGGCATGGTACGCCTACATATGGATCGAGTTGCTACTCGTTGACACATCAATGCAGGGTGAGGAGGCCAAGTATCGCCTCGGGTACATCCACTCAGCAGGAGCCGAACCTTTGGCACACCCATCTACCAGCCAACCGCTCGTGTCATCTCTGCTCGCTAGGTTATCTGCCTCCGAGTCATATGCGCAGTTCCCTTCGTCCGAGCTTGCTGAGATCCTAGCGGAAGCCAAGAGCTTGGCATCCGGAGACCCAGACCTATATGCGCAGGGTAGCCCAGGGATGGTCAATCTAAACGGCCGCCTGACGGGAGTTGCTACAGAAGGTATCGATGAGGATGAGTTTAAGCGAACGCTCCTTGCTGGGAATACACTGGCCAAGGCTATTGGGTTGAAGCCCGGTGAGCGCGGGTTGATTATCAACGGCAGGGTGAGTTTCGCTAGCGCAGGAGCCGAGGCTTGTGTCTAACAGTAAGATGCATAGTTTATTGGCCCCGTTCAGGGGTCGGACTTTGTCGCTTCCGACTTCGAGACACTGGTTTCGTACGAGGCCTCAAAGCGTGTTTCTCCCGTTGTTGCTGCTCTCACAACTTTGAACGAGGACATTACAAATCTGAGGAGGCAAGTACCCAAACAGGTAACATATCGCCGGCTCAGTTAACCAAGTTATGTTGTAGGTCTGCCTTTTCGGACCTTATCGCCAGGGTGTCCTCCATTACTAGCGCCGTGCTCGTCCCCGACCCAAGCGAGGAAGGATTATTCCAATCCAAATCACTTATTCGACAGAGAGTGTACCAAGAACTGATCGGCTCGGAGTGGTACGCGTGCTCCGAGCTATCGCTTGGATCCTTTACTAAATGGTGGTCCAATAGCACATTTGAGATCGGAGACAACTCGACTGCGGTATTCCACATTGGATTGCTTTTGGACCCGCTCAGCGAACATGCCCAAAAGTGGTCAGGTATTGTCGAGGTGAGCGACCATACAGACACCCACGCATGGCTCGTGTAATGCTTACATCGGGATAATTCAGTGGCTTGCCACAATCCCCCAGACACATATTCATATCCGGTTGAACCCCACAATGCAGTTGACCGAGGCAAGTCGCGTTATTACACCGAAAGATCCCATCTAAACGCATATACCCTCTTAGATGCCGCTAAAACGATTCTATCGCTATCAAGTGCATTCTCATTTGACGTTCGACCAAGACGGGTATGTATATTATCCTGGTAAGCCCAAGCTTATGCTAACCAACTACGCAGATATGAGGCGCGAGAGCCTGTTCAATTCCACGGTCTCCCGGTCGAACCCATTTATACTCTCGCAATGGATGTGTCTCCCGCCTGGCTTGTCCGGCCGTCCGTTTCTGAGGCTGATCTCGACAACATACACCTCGCTTCACTTGCCGATTCCAAGGCCGGGGTTGGAGCAATCTTCCACCTGGACCATCTGGTAATTGAAGGCCATGCACGAGAAGAAGCAACGAACGCACCACCTCGCGGACTACAGCTGCAACTAGCCACTCAAAGCGGAAAGCCGACCGCTGACACCCAAGTCGTTGCAAACCTGGGATATTTCCAGTTCCGCACAGGGCCTGGAGTTTTTCGTCTTGAGATCCGACCTGGACGGGGCCGCGAGGTATACGCCATCGAGAGTGTTGGGAACGAGGGCTGGAATAGTGGCCACGTAAACGACACCGGACCGGAAATTACTCTGACAAGCTTTGAGGGACACACAATTTATCCGAGGATGAGGCGACAGTCCGGAATGGAAGAGGCTGACGTGCTGACGGAGCCTGAGAAAAAGGAAGGAGTTTGGTCCCGGTAGGTCTCGGCTTGTTACCTCGGGAGCCCAATTTGAACTTGGCACGTAGGGTCAGCTCTCTGTGGGGGTCGAAACCTGCAGAGGTCGATGTCTCGACTAAACAAGCCGATATCAATATTTTCACCGTTGCTTCAGGTCTGCTCTATGAGGTCAGTCTAATGCCGTCTAACCGCTTCAGAGAACTGAATGCCACCTTGATTTAGCGCTTTGTCTCGATCATGATCCTCAGTGTCATGAGAAACACCCAGGTTTGTTCTCTCCTATCATTTATGGGCATTACACTAATATAATCTCAGTCAACGGTTAAGCTTTGGCTAATCGAGAATTTCCTGTCTCCTTCATTCTTGGTGAGTGAAAGCAAAACAAACGCGCCGTTTGACCAAACCAACCACACTCGTGCAGGAATTTATCCCCCACCTGGCGGAGAAGTACGGGTTCCAGTATGAGCTAGTCACATACAAATGGCCCTCTTGGCTACGTGCACAAAAAGAAAAGCAGCGAGTTATTTGGGGATACAAGATTCTGTTCCTCGACGTACTTTTCCCCATGGACTTGAAGAAAGTCATTTTCGTGGACGCCGACCAGATTGTACGGGCCGACTTGAAGGAACTGGTAGACCTAGATCTGGAAGGTGCCCCGTACGGTTACACACCAATGGGTAAGTTGTGCTCATACACGCGTCATCACAATAACTCACACAAACCAGGCGACGACAACGAGGCCATGGAAGGTTTCCGCTTCTGGAAACAAGGGTATTGGAAAGATGCACTCGGAGGAAAGCCGTATCACATTAGGTGAGTGCATACAGACTTGAACTCCCATGACTCACTCTGACATTGCGCAGTGCCCTTTATGTCGTTGATCTCGTCCAGTTCAGAAAGGTTTGAAATTCTACATCGGCTGGCCCACACTCTGATATTCGGGTTTGCCAGATGGCTGCTGGAGATAGGTTGCGCGGCCAATATCAAGCGCTCTCCCAAGATCCCAACTCTCTGGCGAACCTCGACCAAGGTCAGCGTAATGAATTTCTGCCAAGCGAATCGGGCGGCTCAAACTAGTCTATCCAGATTTGCCGAATAATATGCAAGATCAAGTTCCAATCGTAAGTCACTTGAACGCATGATCCGTTCACGCGTTGACCATGCTGTTTAGTTTTCGCTCGACAAAGACTGGCTGTGGTGCGAGACGTGGTGTAAGTCTTTTCGGGCCATAACGGGCTCGCTCCGGCGCTAAAACTCGAATTCAGGCGACAGCGCGAGATTAGACCGCGCCAAGACCATCGATTTGTGCCAAAATCCACTGACCGTACGTGCCCTTATTGTCTCATACCCCCTGTAAACTCAACCACTATTTACCAACAGAAAGAGCCCAAATTGGCGAGGGCTCGCCAGATCCCGGAGTGGACGTCGTATGATAACGAAATTGCTGATTTTGCGCGTAGCCTGGCTGACGCCGGCAAGCTGAGGTCACGAGCCATTTCTGGGTCGGTAGATGCGCTTGCTAGCGTCGGCAAGAAGGCACCCGGCGAACAGGCCCCGACTAGCGCGCCAGAATCCCCACATGCTGAGAGTCGCCCAGAACACCAAGAGTTGTAGACGTTGCTAGACCAAAGCTATTCCATAATTGTATTTGCACATCGTGGCTTCGTTTTTGAGATTGATCGCCTAGTGCAGTACGTTCCGGCCTCGCGAAGAGATGCAGCCTAAGAGATTCGGGAATTACAACGGGCGTGGCAAGACCTACAATTTGCATTGGGCCATTCAATCGAGTGGTTCCCGCGACCCACAAACCCGGATTTAAATAATTTGGTCGAACCACGTCCTTCTGTCGATGCTAGAGTATTCAGCGACAAAGGTGAACACATATCGTATTCAACCCTCGCCTTTTACTAGAGTTGACCGTGGGTCTGCCTTATCAATGTCGCATACGAATTTTTCAAAACAAGTTCCTTCACGGATCATAATTTCCTTTTTCAACCTTTTTTACGGCTGGCGTGGCAGCTCAACATGATTGTTTTTGACCTACAGTCACAAGCCATGTGGAGCTGACTACGTCGCTGTCGTTTATGACCAACACCGGGCAGCCGCCAAGCGTTTTAGTCGTTTGAACATGACTTCGATCTCACCATTCAACTCGTCCATGCAAAGACGATAAATCACCTCCGAAGAAGCTGGTAATTTCAGCCACTCAATCGACGTTGCCCAGAGCGCCCAGAGACAAAGAAGCGTGGTTACAGACGGCCGGAAAACAACTTGGGGCGCGGCGCCAACTATTATGGTTATAGTGCATGTACACACGGGCCAAGTGAGAAGTCCAGCGTCTGTATGCGTTGCCTTGGCGGACAAGGCTTCGAAACGGGTGGCGAATTCGAGAGGTTTAGAAGGGCCTTGCCATCAAGGTTTGGGAATAGAGCGGATGGGCGAGTAGGGGTGCTAACGCAGAGAGGAAACAACGGAAGGTGCAGGCACAACGTTGTTGGCAGTGCGATAATAGCTTGACAGGGCCGAGCGTCTATATTCAATCCCGTATATGCTTGGCGTAGATCATTTCTTTGGGGCTGTTCAACACGCTCCGTGATGAGGGGTCTGCATCTAACCCGGTCCCGCCAAGTCGCTAATTGACCCTGCCTGTCCAACACGTTTATTCACATGGTCTCACAGCTCGAAAAATACGAGAAACCGAGTCACATGACCTTCAACGCGATCACCTGATGTCTTCCAGCGGCCTCGAAAACATCCCAACCGCGTTGAATGGAAGCTCCCCGCGCCCGCTTATCTCGAACATTCAGAGTGGGGGTGGTAACCGGATCAGCAGACGTTTGCAGCTTCTTAAGGGTGGTTGGATTTAGAGCAGCCGAGATGGGTGAAAAAATTGCGCTATTTATTTGGCGTATCCCTATATTTAGGTAAATCTATTTCACCGTATCCAACATGTATGCGGGCCAACCACGATTCTCGGCTCGAGCGCAGTTGGTGCCACGAGGCAGGCCAGAACACCCAGTCAGTTTTTGAGCGTGTGCGTTTTTTGTGATATGGCGTTTGAAACAGGGCAGGGGTGGTTTGACGTTGGACGCGGTCTCACGCTCGCGCCGAGAATAGCCTGTTTGGGCAAGTTGGGTTATTCATGCGAGGTTGAACGACCGGATTGGTCCGGCATACATTCGGCCGTGTATTATTGACACGCATATAATTGGCCACGCGATACAAGTTTTTTCGTTGTCCATTCACAAGGCCATCCCCGCACCGGATTTCCCGATTTCCGAATCCCAGCGGAATCCGGTGCATGTGGATCGGGGACCCCGCACCGAGGGGCCCGTCTGTCCGACGATCAGCGTAAACAAGGCACAAATACAGTCGCGATAGGTTTGTTTATTTGCCATGGACGCCAGACACTGGGTTCGAATTCCGGGGGGAGGGACAAAAGGGCGTAGAGTCGAGTCCTATATCTGCTGGGGTGTTCTCGGGGAATGGTCTTGTCGATAAGAATGAGCGCCACTCGCGCACTGCCAGTTGGGAGTGCCTGGCAATCGATCGGATGCGGGTCCGTGGTGGGCTGTGATGTGCTCGACGTGCGCGGTGGAATGCGCGGAGGGGGTGCGCCGTGCAAGCGAGCCTCGTGGACGGCTGAGCGAGCGATCACGACATGCCGAGCGGGGTGCGGGGTCGGTCTGCGCTGCCGGAGGCTTAACGCCGTTCGGCGATTGTTACCTACACAAAGTATGTAAAAGGATCCACGGGTATCGGGGGCCCGAGCCAGAGCGTTCAAGCGGATATTTATAGGCGGTGTATCACATCAGGGGTCAGCTAATAGTCTGGCGAGGTGTGATTGGAACGCGTGCATGACGTCTGAATGGAAAGCGTCGTCCGACCGGGTACCCAAGCGGATCAGGCCCGGGTCTGGTAGCGCTGCAAGGAATCGGCGATGCTCGGCGCGTGGACGATAACGCTTTCGGCTCGGACTGGTCGTGTGGTTTTTTGGGGCTGGGGTAATGTTGTACCGATGTGTAGGCGTAAATTTTGCATGTTCTACTTTCTGGTGAGAACATATTCAGGGGTCTTTCTCGGAGGAGTGCAAGGCCTGTACTTGGCGTTTTGTCCAGCATGCACAATCAGCCTGAAACTCGTGGGTGGATAGGACGTATTCCCACATTGCCGCCGACGGCTCGCCTAGTGTCCGTCGAGCGTTGGACTGTCACGCAGCGGCGTGGGAGTATATACTCGGATTGACCTGACAGAAATGCCCTTCGAGCAATGTGTCCGGGCGCACCGGACGTCCCAGCCAACTGCGCACTGGGCTCGAGTGACGTCATGAAATGCTGGAATGACTGGCGTCGGGGGGGGGGGGGGCGATGCGATCAAGTGTGTCGAGTGCGCTTTCCGCAAGACCGAGCGGATGTCAGTGCGGCGTCGGTCGATAGCGGGTAACTCCCGAGCGTGCCCGCAGGAGCGCTGGGCCAGTCGGAGAAGGAACACCGGGCTTGTCGATCAGGAAGAAGACGTGTGGCAGCTGCAGGCGACGTTTCGTATGTGACACGAGCCCAGCAGACTTGGCGGCCAAGCTGGAGGCTGCCCGACGGGATCCGCTTAGGCAGCAGGCGCACTCTGTATGCACGCCGCAGCGAATGCGGGGCGGCTGCCGATAGAATGGCCTGTGCATTTTTTTTTACTCAGAGGGCCGACATCCGGACAAGCGCCGCTGGATTTTCGCACTGGATTTCGGTAGTTCCCGACATGACCCAGAGGGCACCTCGACGTCGCTCACGGTGGGTGTCGGGGTGTATGCGGGCTGGAGCACTGCCAGTGACGCCAACAGCTGAGAGCAGGGGGCTCAGCCGCTCGCGAAGCCAACACCTGGGCCAAGCAACGAGCCGCAATTGGCAACGACCCAGCGGAGCGGATCGGTCTGCATCCGGTCAGGGTTTGCGCAATAGAGCAACACACGGGCGACAGTACTTAAACACGCGGGTGTTCATTCGACTAGCCATCCTCCTCTCCCCCCCGTCCTCCCCACCGCCATCTCTAGTGTCCAGTCGCAGTCAGCAACAGGTCCCCGCTCCCCCTACCAGCGTTCGCGCATCTATGTCTGAGCCGATTGTCGAGAAAGAGGCTGGCCCCCCACAGGCCGCCTCGAACAACCCGGGTGCGAACACTCCTCCGGTAGAGGAGAAGAAAAAGCGCGAGTACAAGGACTTTGGTCACGATGAGGAAAAGGCTACTCGTGAGTCTTTTGCGGCCGCCTTCTTGGCGCGCGCTGACCCCCCTTTTCCCACCTAGACGCCAAGGTCGACATGGCTCAGGTACGTTTTTGCTCTCTATTCTTGTCACGTCTGTTCTGACCCGCCTGCAGATCGAACTCAAGGCCGAGGATCTCTATGACAAGGACAAGGTCGATCTCGAGACCGTCGTTCTCGATGATGTCTTTACCCTCCTCCAATGTTCCGAGGACGGTCTCAGCGAGGAAGAGGCCGTACGTCGTCTCGAACTCTTTGGGCCCAACAGGCTCGAGTCCAAGGAGCAAAATCCGTTTCTTCAGGTACGCCTCGTTGTTTGTTTCTCAGGGCCAGTCACTGATCTGCTAAAAATAGTTCCTGGGCTTCATGTGGAACCCGCTCTCCTGGGTCATGGAGGGCGCTGCCCTTGTCGCCATCGCACTCTCCAACGGTGGTGGACGCGCTCCCGATTGGCCCGACTTTGTCGGTATCGTCCTCCTGCTGCTGATCAACTCGTCTATCGGTTTCTACGAGGAGCACAATGCCGGCAATGCGGTCAAGGCTCTCATGGACTCGCTCGCCCCCAAGGCCAAGGTCAAGCGTGACGGCAAGTGGTCCGAAATCGAGTCGGCTATTCTGGTTCCTGGCGATATGGTTTCCTTCAAGATTGGTGATATTGTTCCCGCCGACTGCCGTCTCACAGAGGCCATCAACGTCTCGATCGATCAGGCTGCTCTTACTGGTGAATCCCTTCCTCAGAGCAAGAAGACCGGCGACCAGTGCTTCTCGTAAGTCGACCCACCGTAATTTACTTTTCTCCACTAACTTGGCCTTAGCGGTTCGACTTGCAAGCAGGGTGAAGCAGAGGGTGTCGTTATCTCTACTGGCGGCAACACGTTCTTTGGTCGTGCGGCGTCTCTTGTCGGCCAGGACGATGATACTACCGGTCACTTGCAAAAGATTCTCGCCCAGATTGGTTCCTTCTGCTTGGTCTCCATTGGCTTGTTCGTCCTCCTCGAGATTGTTGTCCTGTACCCCCGCTTCCACTACACGTATCGCCGCGGTCTCGACAACATCCTGGTCCTCCTGATCGGTGGTATTCCCATTGCCATGCCCACTGTCTTGTCCGTCACCCTCGCCGTCGGTGCTCAGCAGCTCGCCAAGCACAAGGCCATCGTCACCCGTATCACTGCCATCGAGGAGTTGGCCGGTGTTACCATCCTGTGCTCTGACAAGACCGGTACCCTCACCACCAACAAGCTCACCATCGACAAGAACCTCGTCAAGACCTACGGCCCCTTCAGCCCTCAGGACGTCATCCTCCTCGCTGCCTATGCATCTCGTACCGAGAACCAGGACGCCATCGATCAGTGCATTGTTGGAACCCTCGACGACCCCGCCAAGGCCCGCACCGGCATCAAGCTCCTTGACTTCAAGCCGTTCAACCCCGTCGACAAGCGCACCGAGATTACCTACCGTGATGAGGCGTCTGGCCAGCTCAAGCGTGTGACCAAGGGTATGACTGGTATCATCATCGAGCTCTGCACCCGCAACAAGACCGAGGAGGTTGAGAACCAGCTCGAGGCCGATGTTACCGAGTTTGCTTCCCGTGGTCTCCGTGCGCTCGCTGTCGCTTATGAGGAACTCGATCACCAGAACCACGAGGGCGAGGGTAACGGCTTTGAACTCATCGGCTTGCTCGCGATCTTCGATCCTCCCCGTGAGGACACCAAGCAGACCATCGACGATGCTATTGCCCTCGGTGTCAAGGTCAAGATGGTTACCGGTGATCAGCTCGCTATTGCCAAGGAAACCGGTCGTCGTCTCGGTCTCGGTGACCACATGTACCCGGCCAAGGTCTTGAAGGACGGCCCCGAGCCCGGCGGAAAGCACATGACCCTCGACGAGATGATCATGGATGCCGATGGTTTTGCTGGTGTCTTCCCCGAGCACAAGTACGAGATCGTCAAGCGGCTCCAGGGTCTCGGTCACCTCTGCGCCATGACTGGTGACGGTGCCAACGACGCTCCTGCCTTGTCCCGTGCCAACGTCGGTATCGCTGTCGAGGGTGCCACTGATGCCGCTCGCGGTGCTGCTGATATCGTCTTGACTGAGCCCGGTTTGTCTACGATGTGAGTAGCTGTCGTATCATTCTTTTACTTTTATTGACAACCATTGCAGTGTCCACGCCATTCGCGGTTCGCGCCAGATCTTCCAGCGTATGCGCAACTATGCCATCTACGCCTGCGCCGTGACCATCCGTATCGTTGTCTGCTTCGCCGTCCTCGCTTTCGCCTACCAGTTCGACTTCCCTCCGTTCATGGTCCTGATCATCGCGCTCCTGAACGACGGAACCATCATGACTCTGTCTGTCGATCGTGTCCTGCCCTCGAACACTCCCGACGCTTGGGATTTGGCCGAGATTTTCGCCTATGCCGTTGCCTATGGTCTGTACCTCACCATGTCGACTATCGCCTTGGTCATTGTCATCCTCGAGACCAACTTTTTCGAGCGCAAGTTTGGCGTGTCCCTCGAGTCCGAGTTGGGTCCCAATGGCCGCAAGAACCACAATGACCGCCAGCTTCACATGATCGTGTACCTCCAAGTCGCTATGATCTCCCAGGCGCTCATCTTCGTCACCCGTTCGCACGGCTTCTTCTTTATGGAGCGCCCGTCGACTGCCCTCCTCGGTGCCTTTGCCGTCGCTCAGCTCGTCTCGTCCATCATTGCCGCGTACGCCGACTGGGGCTTCACTGATATTCACTCGATTTCTGGCGGCTGGATCGGTATCGTCTGGATCTGGAACGTTGTTTGGTTCTTCCCTCTGGACTGGATCAAGTTTGGCATGAAGGCGACGATCATCAAATGGTTCCGCGAGCGCCGCGAACGCAAGGCTACCGAGACCGCCCGCTCGACTGGTGGCGAGGTCCCGCTCACTCGCACGACTTCTCGCGCTGCTTCGATCCACGAGTCGCTCTACTCTAACCGTGTCAGCTTCTTGAAGCGTGCTGCTCACCGTGCCGGATTTGGCGATAAGCGTGTCAAGATGAGCCAGGGCGAGCTCCAGCGCTTCAGCTCGATCCAGGCTGCCCAGACCGGTGCGACACTCGCGCGCAACCCGAGCCGTCCCCACTAGATTCGGATAATGATGATGGGCGCAGGCAGTGTCTTGGTTGGAGGCTCCTAGAGTCGTGTCGGTTTTCATTTGTTCGCTGCATCGATTCGAGTGGGGCTTGTTTAAAAACCTGGATGTTGTTGTGTCTAGTTTGATGTCTTGATTTCCTCGTACCGTTTTTCTCGATCCGATGTCATTTATAACGAGTGTGATCGTTAGTAATTTCATGTGCTTTGACAAATCTTTTTGGGTGTGATGTGTGCTGGGCTGGAGTGCGGGGAAGCAGAGTATAATTGGTGAGCCTTGGCTCTGCGCTTCAACTTGTCTCCTCGACCGCGTTCATTCTTATTTGGGCAGGTCTTGCTATCGACCCTCTGCCTTGGCTTACGATCGGCGACATCCGCACCCACGACGGGCGAGTCTTTTGCTCTGCTCTGAACTTGAGTTCTGTAGCGTGCCCACGTTATTCATTATCTCGTGTATCTCGGTACTCATCCGGATCGGCCACCTAGGGTGTCTATCACGGCCTAGACCTGCAATCACCTCAACCACTTCGGCACCTCTGTTGAAGAGCTTATCTTTTGGCGCTGGGGACAACATCTCGGCTATCGGCGGTGCCTTGCTGGATTTACCCACCATCGGAGTCCGAACGGCAATGGCAAGGCGGACGGCTTTGCCTCGCATCTCGGGCGCGACGTTGACCTTTTCACTGTCATTGTTCGCCCAAGGCGCTCTAGGTTCATTTGACCGAATTGGTGCGACTTGCTTTTGCTGTAATTGGTGCTAAATGTTGCGCATGTCGGGGGGATCTAACGTTTGTGAAGGAGATCGCTGTTCTCTACCTGAGATCATTTTTTGCGTGTTCCTTTTCGTGATTTTGAGCCTTCTTGTGCTGGTGTGTTGCCTTGCGGGGAGCATGGGGGATACGGGGATCGGTTGGGAGGTTGTTCATTTGGTACGGGCGGCGAGGTCTCCGGCGCGTCTTTGTCGTTTGTGTCTCTCACGGTTGTCCGTGGAGCGCGGTGACAAGTCGATGCCGGAGTGTAATTTGAAAGGTGTGTGGTGATGGCTCTTGTGCACGTTTAATAACCGGCTGGATGGTATGACGAGGTATCACTTCGGACGATTGTGCTTGCGCGTGACCCGAGGCGTGCTTGGCGTTCTCAATACTCCGTCTTTCCATTGGGCTGTTCGTGGACTTTTTTGTTCCCGATCGAGTTGGAGGTTGGAATCTTGGGATTGCGGTCATCGAACTAGTGATGAGATCTCGACCTGACATTAGGCGCCCAACCCGCTCGACGGGTACACATTTTTCGCATAACCTATCAGGAATCCAGGTGCAGGTGGGTAGATTTTAGCCCGAGGATCGGTTGCCGGATGCTCATGCGCAGCCGGCAGAAACAATCACGATCGTACCTCGTGATGATTGTTGAAACTTCTCAAGATACCAATCGCACCTTCTTGGTTCGTCTCTACCTCATCTAATTACTCCGAAAATGTGAGGCGGGAGGCGTGCGGCCCGTACAGCCAACCTATCCCATGGAGCAACGACCTTTTGTGTTCGTAGCAACAGAACATGTGGGGGCACGAGTGCGGGTATAAAAGCAAAGGTGAGAACGAGCTATTTGGGCAACTCGGTTTCACTGATTCTCAGGTTCCGTCATGCGCACTTGGTTGTCTCTCACACTTGTCGCGCTTACTGTACCATGCACTTTTGGCTTGTTGGCGTTTCCTAGTGCTGAAGGATTTGGTGCGAACGCTATTGGCGGGCGTGGTGGGTCGGTTTATGTCGTGACCAACTTGAACGACAGGTGCGCGCGCATTTAGTTTGTGTCAGGCTGATGTCTGATAGAAATGGGTGATCGTATTTATGTGAACAGTGGAACGTGAGTTCCTGCTTTTACTTGAATGTCTAGTATATCGACAGTGCTCTCTTTCAGCGGAAGTTTCCGTGACGCGGTCAGCCAGCCTAACCGTATTGTCGTGTTTGCTGTTGGTGGTGTTATCAATATCTCGAGCCGTGTGGTCATAAGCAACCACGTTACGATTGCGGGACAGACTGCACCTGGCGAAGGTATCACTATCTATGGAAACGTGAGTGATTGTATGATACTCGTTTGTCACTTTTTATAAATATTTTGTCGTTCTCTAGGGTGTTTCGTACTCGAATGCCGATCACACAATCACTCGCTACATTCGCTTCCGCATGGGCAAGAACGGTGATAGCGGCAAGGATGGTATCACTATTGGTAAGTAATCTTATAATATGCTATTGGGTGCATCGCTGAAAGTCTGTTGACAATTAGCTGATGGTCACGATATGATTTTCGACCACATTAGCGTATCCTGGGGTCGAGGTCAGTCGATTTGTTGCGGTGTGGCGAATTGACCCATACTAGAATTGCTTGTAGACGAGACTTTCTCCATCAACGGAGATGTCTCGAACATTACCATCTCTGACTCTATCATTGCGCAAGGCTTGGAGACTCACTCGTGTGGTGGGCTGATACAGACCGATGGCGGAGTCAGCATTATCCGGTCTCTGTATATTGACAACAAGACTCGGTAAGCCATCGCCATCTCGCGTATCCACATCCCCTGACGTTACAAACAGCAACCCTAAAGTCAAGGGTGTCAACGAGTTCGTTAACAACGTCGTTTACAATTGGGGTGGAGGAGGAGGATATATCGCTGGGGACTCTGACGGCCAGTCGTACGCAAATATCGTGAACAATGTGTTCATTAGCGGACCTTCGACGAGCACTCACCCCTTCACACGTGGAAATGCCAACTTCCACGCGTACGTTTCGCGTAACTACTATGATCCTAGTAAGTGATTTTCCCTGAGCTCAGTGATCTATCGTTGACTCCACTTATAGGCCAGAACGGTTAGTGGGTTCGGTGTTTTCAAACGTTGCATATAATCTTGCGCATATGTACAGGTGTGCTCGATGGTTGGGAGCTTGCTCAATCCACCGACAACTACTCGGTGAGTTATGACCTACGACGCCGCACACTCCATGATTAATTTCCCAACCAGGACGTCGACTTCCAAACCACTCGTTACAGCTACCCGACCGTCAACACCCTGCTTGCTCCTCTCGACGCCTACGCCAAAGTTATCGCTGGCGTCGGCGCGTCTAAGTTCCGCGATAACGTCGACACGTTGCTGATTAACCAGGTCAAGTCCCTCGGCACGTCCGGTGCAACTATTTCGGATGAGACTGTTTCCCCATGGAACTCTGGTGGCCCGATTTCTGGTGGAACTGCACCGGCTGATACAGACGGCGATGGTATGCCTGATTCTTGGGAGAGCGCCAATGGCTTGAACCCGAATTCGAACGATGCGATGTCGGATAAGAACGGAGATGGATATGCTAGTGAGTGTTATATTTGTTCGACTGAATGGATTGTACTAATGGGGTGCTGCAATAGACATTGAGAACTATATCAACTCGCTTGTTTAACTGTTTACCTTGTATTTGTACCGGAAATTACCGTCACGACAATCAAGCTGAATCAAGCCGAACAGTGAGGAAGTAAACGAGTGGTGACTGCATTCACCTGGCAAGGCGTGTTTGTGCTTGACAGATACCGGCGTAGAACGTTATGTTTCGCCCCACAAGCCCTGACCTGCACGCTACTTTGGCAACTGATATGGTGTCAGGAAAGGGGAGCTTATACATTACGGCCTGAACCCGAATTCGAATGATGCGACGTCGGATAAGAACAGAGATGGATATGCAAGTGAGTGTTATATGCGTCGTTTATCAAGTGAATCGTGCTAATTTGGTGCTCAGACATCGAAAATTATATCAACTCGCCCGTTTAGGGGCGTATTGAGATGCGCATGTAACGGGAAATACTTTCATGGCGATCAAATTGAACGTCCACCCATTCCTCACTCAGAACTGAAAGACTCAATTGCGTGTGCCTCGAGGCTACACTCTCAGACAAGCCTGGCTGCAGGCAGCCAAATTAGCGCTTACCTCATTTGATCAACAGAGCGCTCAAGTCAACTTGCTTCGGACCACGACCAGGGTTGAAACTAAGCGTGCCATGTTTGCTTCGACAGTCCAACCACCCGTCGTCTCCTTGTTTTCTTCAGTGGGGTCTGATCCTCTTCAGATTTTCTCAACGTCCACCGACCCAACTCTTCCGTCAGACTCGATTATCCACTTGCTAAACGACCAAACGTCGCTGCCATCTCCTCCGGGACCGGACGCTCAACTTGTCACCCTTCCCGAAGCATCTGACGACGTTTCCAGCCAGCCGAATGCCATGGCTTGTGTAGTTTTGCATATGCAATCTCCAACGATCCAAACGACATATATACGTTGTCCATCTGATCCCGGGAAAAGTCTCGGGCTTACGCACCCTTGGCTTCATATGCAGTTTCGAGACCTTGGGAAAGAGTTTAGCTTTGAGATTGGAATGGATGATACTGCAGGGAGGGAGGGAGTGCTCCGGTGTTCTACATTTCAGGTAGGTATGTTGCCTGGGTCAGCATTTCAAGTAGAATGACCTATGGGTTTGAAAGGACGAGCCTCGGATAGAACACCTCAACCCTCCGCTCCTACACGCCCCATTGGATATCACACCCCCGAACAGTACTACACCTTGGCGCACACTGTTCGTCAATCTTCCGACCATCCTCCCACATTTTTCTACCACCCCAGGCCAAGATTATCGCCCGACACTCGGCAAATATGCGTGTGTAAGATACGTCAAAGTGTATGCGAACTGTCGGTTAAGGCGGGTGTGGTTTACGAGGACTCCGGATTCGGGCGTGGGCGCGAGAAATTGGGAGTTTGGGATGTATGCATGAGGATGGGTGGGAAGGGTAGGCCCGGTTGTGGTGATGTCATAGGGAATCCAACTGCCATTTACACTCTAGGGCCCTACGTCGAGGGCTTAGTGTCCAGGTTCCGTTGCCGTTTAGAATTTGGAGAGTGCAGTGCCGCTTGTAGGGTATATTGACAAAGTGACGATTGCTCCCTGTTAACCGGGTCCTTGTGTAGGCTGTGGTGGTCAACGTGCTGCCGTACACAATAAACCCATAATACTGGCCCCCCAGGAACCCCATAAATAGTGCATACACTGAGTTGTCAGCAATTAACCGCAGTGAAGGGAGCGATTCTTAAAGAAACCTCTACAAAGGCGCATTAGGAACGCGCGAATAAGATTACACTAGGTGCGCCTTGCAATTTCACCAGGCTGTCAATCAACTGGTAGAATCTTAGCCTGGGAGCGGCTACTCAACAAAATCGTCCGGGGCTCACGAGCGCTAGTGTGTCCCTGATTATAAACGACCACTCAGGAGCACGGCAAGTGCGGTGCTCCTGTGTCTCCCGAACGCTCGTTTATAATGGGGAGCACACATGAGCAAACACCCGTTCACGGAGTGCTCCGGAGCTCCGTGGATTTTGCAGACGTGGGTAGGGTACTTTTATGGCAATAGGGTCAAGGAGCTTCGCCTCCTTCGGAGCAATTCTTTGGGTCATAAATAAGCAAATACGCCAAGGTGAGGGGTGGAGGAGACAAGAGTACAGGTACTGGTGAGATGTCCGACTGCAAAGTCTTGGTGTACTTGCCTCCGTGCGTCTTTCTGCCTACTTTAGACTTTCGCAGAACATTGTTTGCCTGTGTCTCGCTACGGCTCTACCTTTCCACTCGCACTCCCGTTCTGCACCCCTTGTAGTTCTTCGCGAACTGGGGGTGACTTGAGCCGCTCATCAATGCCACCTTGCCCTGCCTTGGGCGGAGTGAAGTACGGAGGTGCAATGAGCTCGGACGTAAGCCACCGGAAGCGCTTGCCTCGTTTAACCTGGTTTTGGCCATAACCAAGAGCTGAAACTAAGCGGCGTAGTTAGCCCAGCCAATGCAGCAATACGTGTAGACGCGCGAGTCATAAATGCGGGTCATGGCCTTGTGTGACTCAGTATCGACACCGGGTGGTCCGTGCGCCTTCAGAGTATATAACCGCGTGTCGTAGCGAACTTATTCTCTACCCTTGTGCTCGGGCACGCGCTGATGCCGGTGAGGTTCTCTACCGAGGCTCAGCCATTTGCTGGTTGCAAATTAACTACCAAACTCGTCTCCTCCCCGTAAGGGGTGGAGCAATTTTTGGCCAGAAATTTTGTTTATTTCTTTGGCGTTGTACAAGGCCTAACCCCAATCGTTCAGGCCTCCCAATCGTTCAGCCATATGTATTGATCATCGTTACTAAAGCGATTTAAAGCACTTGTTGACCTAATCAGACCATTAACATTGAATGTCTGACAATTGCTTTTATCCACCATGTTTGTCAGGTCACATGACCGTGACGAGGGATCGACGCGTGCTGTAACTCGACCACCATGGCTCGCACCAAGGCTGCAAAAGCAGAAACCCCCGAGGTTAATGGCACTGACAAATACACGTCCCAGATGCCCGCCGTCTTCCAGCAGACTCAGATGACCCTCGCCAACCACAGAAAGAACATCGTTGCGCTCGCCAAGTTGTTCAGTGGTTGTGCTGGGATATACGAAGAGGTCAAGGGCCGAGGTGGCGGTATCCGATTGACGGGCGAAAAGGCGTTTCAGACGACGTTTGCAAAGATGGTGAACAATGTGTTGCCGGTCAAGAAGGGTGTGTCCAACGCGGACAAGGTTGTCAAGTTTATTGGCGCTTTTGTCAAGTACATTACCGACAAGGGTGAGTGTCTATGTCCAATAATAGTGGATGTCATCTGAGGTCGGGGATAGCTGCTAGCCAGAAAGCGGAAAACGGCCAAGAGGAGGACAGCGACGACGACGATACCCCAGCCTCTCGCTTCGTCACGTATCTTCTAAGGTACCTCCTCCAAGGCTTCATGGCCAAGGACAAGAACGTCCGTTACCGTTCGGTCCACATCACTGCGGAAATGGTGTCTGGTCTGGGCGAGATCGAGTACGTTGGTTATTTATGCGTATTGCCGAGTCACTGACAAGGGTGACCACAGCGACGACATTTATGAGATGCTACGAAGCTCTCTTCTTGACCGTGCACAGGACAAGGAAACGTTTGTGCGCCTCCAGGCTGCCATTGCCCTCGCAAAACTCCAGCGAGGCGAAAATGAGCAGGATGAAGAGCGAGAAGTCTACCTCTCGGATGTTCTTATCGACATGCTTCAACACGACTCTGCTCCGTAAGCCGCCCGATTCACTTCACTTCTCCTACCTTATTTGGGATATGCAGAGAAGTTCGACGAGCAGCACTCCTCAACCTTGCACCATCACAAAAATCCCTAACCGTGATTCTCTCGCGCACTCGAGACGTCGACACAACGCTTCGCAAGATCGTCTACCACCACGTACTGTCGAATCTTAAACCTCAACTCCTATCGCTCGCCCAGCGGGAAGAGATCGTGAGTAACGGGCTGGGCGACCGTGAGCCTAGCGTGCGAGGTGCGGCGGCACGGATGATTGGCACGTGGGTTGATGCGAAGGAGGGGGATTTGATCGAGGTGAGTCTTGGTTGAGGTGGAAGGGATACATAACTAATTCTGGGACCAGTTTCTACGGTCGTTTGATTTGTTGAAGAGTAAAGTTGCTGAGGACGCCTTGTTGTCCGTCTTTGTTACACGCGCCGACGTCTTCGATAATGTCGAGTTCAAAGGTGCTCCAGATTATTTTTGGGCTGGCCTGGTTCTAAACTCTTACACCAACAGAGGACTATTGGACCAATATAACTCCCGAACGCGCCTTCCTAGCTCGTGTCTATATCGAGCATTGTACCAGCTTGAAAGACAACGAGAGGCTTGAAGCCGCCTTGCCCGTCGTCACTCTCCTTGCCTTCCGTATTCAGGATGAATACAACACCTTGCTTCAACTTCTCGGCCAACTTGAAGAGCGGCAGGCCCGGGCCGAAGAAGATGACAAAGAAGACGACAAGTCAGAGGCGCAGCTCGAGGAAGCGGTGATCGATGCCGAGCTGGTTGTCGGCGAGCTCTTGGGACTTGCCGTGAACCTGGATTATGGGGACGAGATCGGGAGGAGAAAGATGTATGGGCTTATGCGTGCGTATATTCGCTTAGAATCTACTTGGTGGCGGTTTACAATTCCGCATACAGGCGACATGCTCTCGCAAGAGGCCCTGCCCGAGAAACTGGTGAATAAAAGCCTAGACGTCCTGGCCAAGCTATCAGAAAACGAGCGCGACCTGATCCGGGTAGTGGTAGAAATTGTCACAGAGCTGAGGGACGTATCGGTCGAAGAAGCTGACCCTCTGGTAAGTCTTCCTCCACTCTAGGCGTGTTTGCAGGCCCCTGAATAAAACTTCCAGGCTGAGGGCACTCAAGCCGCCGATGATCGCACGACTCAGTGGGGAGATGAAGAACAAACACAGGCAGGTGCTTCCAAGCCGACTGAACCGGAGCTACTTAGTCCCGAAGAGATGGAGCGCAAGCTCGCAATCGATTTGAGGTGTGTGACGCTTTGTGTGGGGATGCTTGAGCGCGTCAATTCAGTGAGTGGTTTGATCAGTTGCAAGTGAATGTCGAGCTGAATGCCGTGGGGGTCCAGACACTACAAGAAAACTCGGCGCTTCACGGGCTTGTGCCACAGTTGATCATTCCCAGCATCCGAGGGAAGGACCCACAGTTGCGTGAACGCGGATTGATATGCTTAGGCTTGTGTTGTTTGATCGACAAGGCAAGCCCGACCATTCAAGTCTGGATTCGAACTTCTCACCTTATTTTTCACTCAGACCATGGCGTTGGCGTCCCATCAGCTTTTCGTGAATCAGGTCCATACTGCCGGATTCGAGCTAAAGAAGAAAGTCTTGCCAATCCTTTACGACTTGATGATGGTGCATCATGACGCCGAGTACCTGCGCGAGGACCGGATGATCAATTTTTTGATGCATCAGCTCGAGGATGACGAGGATGAAATCCAGGCGATAACGTGTGTGGGTTTCGCCAAGCTGTTGTTGGCGGGCGTTGTTACAGATGAAAAGGTATGTGGAATTCGTGATTGTTAGAGAAGGCGCTGACGAGGGATGTACAGGTTTTAAGGAGTTTGGTAGCGGCGTACCTGCAATCAGACACGGCAGACAACCAACCCCTCAGGCAATGCCTCAGCTACTTTTTCCCGGTATACTGTTACTCGTCCTCGCCGAATCAGCGAACAATGCAAAAGGTCTATCTCTCCACCTCGCCTGTACCCTCCTGCTAATTAGTTCTGCAGATCTTCATGGTGGTGTTCAAACTCCTGTCCGAGGTATACCGTGACAAGGACGCAGACCAGGAAATGATCCCACCCGCTCAGTTTGGTGCGCTCTTGATTGATTGGATGGATCCGATGAAAGTTGTGTAAGTCGTATATTGTTTCGTTGCATATCGTTTACTTAGTATGTGGGCAGGGAGATCCCAGGACAAGAACGCGACGAATCTGTGCATGTTGATGTTGCGTGTGACATTATCCGCGAGCTCTTTGAAAAAGAAATGGATAGTACGTAGCTTGCGTCTTCAATATTAGTGGTGCAGGCATTAACACATTGAGCAGAGGAAGAACGGAAAATACTGGTGCAAATGCTCGTGAAGCTCCACCTCCCAGACCAACTGGCCGACCCTAAAGTCCTGACCCTCCATCTCCTCATAACTAATCTTAGACGCGTACGCTTCTTCCCATTTCTGGTTCTCACATGCTCATCCTCCAACGTAGTGCCGTCCACTGCGTGAAGCGCCCACCCGCAATGCATTCAAAAAATTTGATACTGCGTTCCGAAAGAAATACGCCGAGCAACTGACGGGCATGAGTCAAGCGGAGCACGAAGCGTTTGGGGAACTGCATATCCAAGAGCTACAGCGCTGGATTGACGAGGTCGAACCGGACAGCGACGCGGAAGAGATCGAGCCTCCCGAAGAACCAGCCGATGGAAAACGGGGAAGCAGAGCTAGGTTAGTATCGTTAGGGGCCTTTCTGTACTTGGTTGCTGATTTGGTACGTGCAGGAGAGCCAAAACAGCGGGCGTAGAGGCTGGGGAGGGTGTGAAACAGCGGTTGCGGGAAGTGGACGCTGTGTTGAAAGAGGAAGAGTCAACCCAGGGAGGAATCTCGGGTGGGGAGGAAGAGGTTGAGGAGACTCAGCCGGTCGATCCCGGGGAAGACGAAGAAACATATGAAAGGGAGGAAGCGGAAGAGGAGTAGGCTGGGCCAGTATTTTGGATGTACAGTATTTAACGTAATTTATGCTGATTCGACGAGGTTTCTTCAAACCGAGTTTTTCATAAAACTGTGGTCCCCCGGTTACTACAATCATTAATCGCATTTTCCCGTTCTCAAATACAGACAAAAGCACTTCGAGTGCGAGACATAAATGGGTACAAAGTATACATAGACATACGCATAATCGTAAACCGAAACCGCTCATGCCTCCATAGACTCGAGTCCAAAATTCTGCAACCCATCATCCACACCGACCACCACGCTCATCCCAGCCACACCAATCCCCATACTTATCCCACCTGCGGTCGAGCCGGCCGCGCTGCTCCCCGCGCCACCACTCCCACTCGCGCCACTCGCGCTCGACGACCCGGCCTGCACCGGCCCATTCTGGATTATACTCTTCATCAGATGGTCAATCTGAGTCTTGTGTATCCGATGATGTTCTTGCCAGCCCTTCCACGGATGATGCGGGTGCGTCCGCGCGAACCGCTGAAAGATGGCGTCGCTTGTGCCCTGTGGGCCCGTCGCAAAGTACCGCGCGAGGAGCATGTCGTCTTCGTGGTCGTACCGCTTGCGTTTTTGGGGCGGGCCTTCGGGGAGGGGTTGAGTGTCTTGATGGTGTGGTTGGGTGGAGGAGGCATTGGATGGGTTGGTTTCGGCTTCGAGTTCATGTTTGTGCCGACGCCAGTATTTCATCCAAGATGCGCGCGAGTGGTGCGGGGCCTGCACAAAACCATGAGTCCAGAATAAAATAGAAATATTTTGAACTCACCCGCTCGGCCACATCTTTCCAAAACTGGACCATGTCCAACTCTGGATTCCGCTTCCGGCGATACGTCAAAAACCTCATCAAAAACCTCACATCAGTCTCCGTAAATGCGATCCCCTTGCCCGTGGTGCTCCTATACAGCGCCCGCGGTGGCGTCGGACTGCGATCTGTGCGCCCAAGCTCAACTGCGGAGGGGCGCGCCACGCCCGCCGCACTCGACGACGGCGCTGCGAGCTGATGCGTCGTCGTCGCCGGCTCGGGCCCGTCGGTTGAGGACGGGTCGTCCATCGTATATGCACCAAGCCGGATTTGGTGCTTGTTGCAGTAGCGCCGCCAGCTGTAAAATGTGTGGTGTGGCGCTTTGACTGCCAGGCGCTCACAAATTTCACGCAAGGAGAGCACGAGGCCTTGGTTTTGGCAGTATTCAATGTAAGCCTTGAGGTATTCAACGTCGTCAGAGGTGAAAAGGTTGCCGCCGTGCGTAGATTTGATTACGCGCGCTGGGGGGTCGGGGGAGCGGGTTGGCGGGCCGCGAGCCGAAACGAGCTTTTGGGGGTCGACTTTTTCGGACAGGGCCTAGGCGATGGTGAGTAAAAGGCCAGTAGATGGAGTGGAAAGACGTACATTACGAACGCGGCCGCTGCGAGTACGCTTTCGGCCACGCTGACTTTCCTCGTCGTTGTCGTCGGGATCGATTGGCTCAGGACTTTGTGAGGCGTCTTCGGTTTGAGGAGGCTGGACAGAGGCAGGGGGTATATCGTAGCCATATGGCACCTGTGGGAACTGGGAGACCGTCAGACAAAGATAGGGGACAACACAAATGACTCACCGCCTGGTCATAGTACTGATCGGCGTCCTCGCCACCAGCACCCCAGGCCTGGTCGTCGCCGGGATAAGCCGAGTATGGTGGATAAGCACCGCCCTCGATGATGGGGACACCGAGCGCCGAGTACTGGGCCTGGTTTGTCGCCCACTGGGACGGGGGCGGGGCACCAGAATAGTACGGCGGCTGAGGGGCGGGATGAGCATAATGCGGATGCTCGGGCCACTGCTGAGGCGGGTACGGGAGCGGCTGTGCGGGCTGGGCAAACGCCGGAGTTGAGGGCGGGTCGTTGCGGCGGCGAGACGACGTGCGCGGGCGGGCCGGGGTGCGCTGCTCGGGGGTCTGGGCCGGCGGGGGCGGCGGGGGCGGGGGTTGGTCGGGCCGCTCGCGCTCGGTGCCGTCGACCTTGAAGCCAGCAAAGTTGGTCTTGAACGTCTGGAGCTGGCCGGCGGTGATGCACGCATGAACCCAGGCGGCGTTGAGCACGATCTTGCCACGCTTGGCACTGTATTGCCGGAAGAGGTTCTGGCCCGACTCCTTCGTGGGGTCCACTACAGCGGTGTCAGGGGTAAGTTGGATACCGTGGCGGCGACGTACCGAGGATGTACGGGACAGTGCTGTAGGCGGATGCGACGACGCCGCCATGTTTCTGCCAACAGTCGTCAATGCCCATGCTCGCCGCAGCCGCCAACGCTGCCTACCTCGATGAGGCGCACAATCTCGTCGCGCTCGGGGACGTCCTTCTCGACAAAGACCTGGAGGGGCGCGCCCATCATGAGGTCGACAAAGAGCTCGGGGTTGTCGCTCTGCGGCGCTGGCGGGACATGCTGGGGGACGGCGACCTGCGCATGGACGCTCCCACCTGGGGTCTTACGCCGTCGCGACATGTGGGGTCCTTCAAAAAGATGTAGATTAGGGGTCCTCGGTGGTCGGGGGGGAAGAGCGAACAAACGCGTCACGTGTAGCGCTTAGATCTCATTTTTCACGCTAGATAAGATTACATCTCGACCACCTCTGCCATCGCCCCCAGCGTCGGAAATGTGAATGTGTACTTGGCGTGGTACCCGCGGCCGGTTATCGCATCTAAATCATCGTCAGGCACAGATCTTGGTTATATAACCGCACTTACTCTCTCGCGCAATGTACGAGGAACTCAGCCCCAGTTTGTTCGCTGGCTCATGATCGTGCCTCAAGCTCTGCGCCGTGACAAGCACCTCTCCCTCTGCAACCCCAAACCTCTCCTGTATCTCCCTCAGCACAAACCTGAAATTCCGCTCATCCGGCTTGTAGCTCCCCACATCCTGCGCCGTCACGACCAACGAAAACTGTCCCCCCTCGCTCTCTAGCACCTTTTGCGTGTACCCAAACGTTTCTTTATCCACATTCGACAGTACCACGAGTTTGTAATGTTTCGACAGCTTAGCTAGTGCGGCGCATGTATCGGGGAACGGTTTCCATGTACGCACAGACAGGCCAAACGCCTTGTCGAGCTCAGGGGTCGTTGGGAGCGAGAGTTGAGTTGCGAGTTTGGCGTGGACATGCGCAAGGAGGGTCGAGTAGATCATTGAGGGGTTCGCGATCTGAAGTTCGCCTTCGATGACTGCGTACGGGGTATTTGATGAGTGGGCGGGTCGGAAGATGGAAAGGAATCGCACCATCGAACGCTCTGAGTGTGTCTTCTCGAGTCCAACGCGACGCCTCGGGCGACTGGGCCAACAATGGCTGCAGTGCATCGATAATTCCAGATTCCCAGTCCTACCCATTCACGTATTCAGTATTCAGTATTTGCCTTGCTTTCTGGCCGGGTGCTCACAATCAACGTCCCGTAAACATCAAAGCACAAAGCCTTGAAGTCTCCAAGTTTCTTGTTGTTTGGGTTGGTCAAGTTCGACATGGTTGTGGGGGTCGAAGTGTAGTATTAGATCAAGTCAATTGTGTTTATATGCGTCGACATAAACAATCGAGTCATCTACATGTTGTTCTCGGGCATCGAGGCCATTCCATCCATGCCCGCTCGGAGCCGAGTGAACGCTCGCTGACTGATCCATCTTTGCCCGGCATGTACCCACGCCAAATGAGACCCCGTGGATCCCTACAATGATATTACACATTTTGAGTCTACTCCCCTGAAACTCGATAATACTGGTTTCCAGTGTCATAGTAGACTGCCACTAGACGCCACGGATAACCCACCATGTCTGAAAAATCCATGTATGCATAGTATACACAGAACCCCCAAACCCAAATTCTTACCCCAAGAATGAATTTACAGACACAACAAGAGCAATACCGTAAACACACTTTTCAGTAAAGCCCTGCGTGACGAACCGACTGACTTATCAGAATAGCATTTTTCGGGAAAGGGCAAGGCGTGAGCATTGGAATATCGAAGCAGGTACGTGTCGGCAGCCTTATATATACCACCGCTGGGAGTATACTAATGTGACCTGTTACACAGCCAGGTGACCGGGGCTGTGAACTGATTGTGACATCACTAGGATGGCGTGAGCATCAGGAACCTGCCAAATCCAATGAACCAGGTGTAATATGAAAGTTATGGCTGGAGTAGATCTCACATAACCAACCCTATAACATTCATATGCTAGTTCTCACAACTTCATGTTTACTGCCTGAGGATATTTATAATTCACATGTTTATTCCATTTAATTCTCTTTACTACCCCGAGCAATCCACTGCACACGTCCACTGTGCACACATCTAGTTTCCTTCGTTGACAACAAGTTATTGTATTTGAGGCTAAGAGCATAGCGCACATACAGTCCGAAACATGTAGACAATATCACGGGGAAAAAACGTGAAGCACTCGACGTGATCCTCAACCCCCGAAGAAGAAAAGGCTAGCAAAAAATTGAACTCACAATAGCTCGTCATTGGTCGAGGTTGGGCCTAGGGTGGGCCTTACTTGTGTGCGGCGAGCCCGACGGGTCAAAGCAGGAGGGCACCTTGTGTTGGGGTAGTGGTTGTTGAAGGGAGAACTGCGTCGCCCTGGGGATGAATATATAAACATGTGTGAAGCGCCAGCGCCAAAGGGGGCACACACCACCATTGTTATGCCTCTGCCAAGTCAGTAAGGCCTGCCCTGAAGTTGAGGCATAATGTTTATACATGTTCCGTGCACCGGCAACATCCCAGTTGCTGCATGCTGTCCATGGTACCGTGGGGCTCATCACATAAGCCAGAGAGCAACAAGAATGTATTGGCGGCAAAACCTGGTATATTTAAGGATGTTGTATACCTGTCACGTCCAAGTACGTGGGTCATCTAAGTACTACCACGGTGCGTAACACATGAAACCTGTTTGTAACGTTTATATTACACCTGAACCGTTATCTGGTTATGCCCAGTCACCTGGCTGTGTAGCCGAGCTGTTATTCGCGGTGGTGTGGCCCCTCACTTATGGAAAAGGGTTTCAGGTTCGAATCTCGATGGTGGACAAACTTTAATGGTTTGACAAGAGAATTGTGCTACCCATTGCAGGATAGTTTTTATTTATTTATTTATTTAAATCTTCTTCTCTTTCTCATTGTCTTGCTCCCTTCTAGGCCTCTGCGCAAGAATTTATTCACCTCTCCAGTGTCTCGTTTGCCTTGGGCCTGTGAGTGGTTGACAATGTCAAATCTGGGCACACCATTCAATAGTCAGCTGCGCCCATGCGGCCCAGAATCCCCAGCAAGAATGACAATGCTGAACCTCGAACCTCGGAAAACGCATATGAGTGAAAGTGTGTTCTGGGGCCAGGAAGGATTGTATCAACCGCGTCGGACCCCGACACGCTCTGGCAATTGGGTCTGTCCAATAGGTGAACCTGCTTTTGAAATAGCTTTTGTGGTGGGTTGGGGAGGGTGTGGTGCGCCAGGAGCCAGTTGTAAGGCTTAGGAGAGAGAGAGCAAAAGTGGGCAGGAATAAAAATAGGGAAAGGCGAACATGCGGGATATGCTGGCTACATCAATGGCAAACATTGGCCTGAGTCACTGAATGTGAGCCTGCCGGGCGAAGTAGTGTGGTGGCGATAATTTAAAAATCGAATGGCCATGGATCAGGTTGACTTGCATATATGTGGGAAACCCAGATTGAAGAGTGCTTCTCCTGCCGAATAATGTCTGAAATATCTGATTATGTAGAGCCGCAAAATCACTGGCCGTCTAATGTAGGGCCAGATTTAATGCACAAAGCAAACCACGGATCAACAGGCATTTGTCACATTTCATACAAAGGATTTTACAAATAAAATGTAGGCCCAGTCCATTTTCACCTCACACCATCTGCCATTTCTGCCCAGCCAGCACGTTCACCTCCCAGGAAAGCTCCAGTTCCAGCTCCTCGTTTGGCAGCATCTCACATACCCACTCCACCATACCTTCCCCACCCACATTCAGGTTCACCCAACGTGCCTGGACTCCCTTTTGTATGTTCATCCAGAGCCGATCTTTGTTTTTGCTTGCATCCAGAGCTTCACCCTCATCCATGGTGGGGCCAAGTCCACTAGGAGACAATACATTGACCTTGATCCATGTATTGGTGCTGAAAGGAATGTGATCGAGAATACACAATGCAGAAACGGTGCTTGGATGTGAGTTGCAGACAGTGATACACTGAGAGTGCGCAGCAACCGCTTGTTTTGAGTCTTTGCCTGAAAAGAAGCTGGACTGATTGGTCGTCCAGTTGAGAGTGCGAACTGGAGGGTAGGTCACATGAAGCGCAGAGTCGGTGCCCAACGAGGTCTTGAAAGAGTCGTTTGGGGTGATGTGCTGAAGGTGCGAGGTGAGATACGACATCAATTGAAGGGAACTAGGATCATCGTACCTCAATCTGACTCTTGGACACAAAGTTATTGTCCACGCTCACATAAATGTGTAGGGCTCCAGAAGAAATGGTAAGCATGTTTCTTGCTGAAAAGCTGCTTTGTAAGAAACAGATTGTTGCACTTCCATACAGTTTCTATTTACATCAGTCACGTGAACTACAAGGATAGCTAACTAATATGCAAGCATTGAGATATCAACTTGCTGGCACTTTCGAGGGGGATGAACACTGGCTAGGGAAGGCTTGACCAACTCAGAACACTTCAGCTGGTTGACCAGGTGATCAGATATCAGCCCGGCCAAGAATTTAGAAGATAAAAAGATCCTGTCTGTATGCTCAACCTCAAAATGATCCGAAGATCCTTGAGTGGTAGGCAGTTCCAATGGTAAGTCCTTGGGTACTAAATCTTCTTCCATCCACTCCAGGTTTGACTTGCTATTGCTCATGCTGACCTGCATGTTCTTGCTAGACCCATTGAGTGATGAAACAACTGACTCAATCTCTGCAAAACAGACAGTTGGGCAAAGTGATTGTGCAGACTGACACACACTTGAGATTAGCTTGTATTCTAATTAAAATAATGAACCAACTTACAGAGGCCTGGCGATTTTCTTGTCATTGATAATGCTGTCGAACTGTGATCATGTCGACCAAGGTTGAAACCTCTTGACATGCATGGTCGGCAGAGTTCATTTTAGTGAGTGCTGACATTGAGTGCTCCTCTGCCATCGAGTTGGGAACAATACTGGTTAGTATGACCCCAAGATGAGCGAGGAGTTCAGCTGTTGGGACTGAGCACATGGACTCCCAGTATAATCACTCGGTTAATGGTCAAGGATCTGATGGAATGGACTTAACCCTCAAGTGAATAGTATGAGCTGATTTTGAAATGCAGTCTCGATTTCTGGCCAATCAGCATACCGAGCAAACAACAGAGCATCAGGGTCCTTGTTGTAAACTCGGGCCAGGAGTCTCACAAGATATTCGCCAGCTAGTGAGTAGGTGGGGAGTGAGTGACAAAGGTCATGATCGGACAACAAATTCGGGGTTGAGAGTGATGATTGACTGTTCAAAGCTTCAGCTAGTGGCAGCACAGAGTGATGAACAAGTACATCTGAAGAGCGATAACCTATTCCAGCATAAGGGAACATCAGTTATGCCCTATATGCGATATAAAATAGCTAGTACTTATGGATATCCAAGAAGAATGCAGCTAGATAAACCTGTCCTGATGAGCCTTGAAACATTTCTGCATGTTGACAGTTGAGGATGCCTGTGATATCCCCCATCACTGCCTGCAGTAAACCCACCCCTGTGAGCAAATTGTTCACCTTAAAGAGCTCCTGAAAGTGGCAGATAGCAGTGAGCCAGAAGAGGTAGACGTTGGAGAGGGTAGAGTGACTAGATTCAAGGCACTTTATTGACCTTGCAAATGGTTCAAGTACAGCAGCGAGCTGAGCAAGTTCATGCTCAAACACTTGAGCTGTTGAGCAATCCAGAATCCAGTGAATAGGTGATGCCTACAAGCAAACATATCAGTCAAGCAGAATAAAAAAGAAGAAATGTAACACACTGATTTAAGTTCAATGGCTCCTGAGGATATTGTTGTGAGCTGTCGTACAGCCCCCAACTTTTGCCTTTGCTTCCTTCTCTCGGGCACCTCAGGCCCCCTTTCGTCTTGTGGCTTGGCATGGCTCCGTGGTTGACTGACCTGGGAATGGCGGTTAACTTGCACATGTACGTGTGACTCCTCCAGTTGACTCGCCTTGGAATGGCGGTTGACTGTCGTAGATAGTTGACTCACATGTACTTGCGTAGTATATAGAGAGCAGAGAACAAGCCTGGTTGGACCAGCTTGTTCTCGCCTTGTCCCACTTTGTCGCAGACCTCTGATGAGAGTCTAGACGGTGCTCAAAGGTCCTTGTGACCAATGACTTATCGATAGGAGTCTCTTACGTAAGAGCACTCCTCGTGTGTGACCCTTGGTCTTGTGGCGAAAGTAATCCCTTAGGGGATTATTGTTGGCTGCTACTTA
>WSTK01000150.1:0-61122 GCA_019616945.1 Ceratobasidium sp. 414 | reverse complement strand
CACTGGCGACTATATCTCGAGGACACGAAAATCCCGGTGCGCATATATACCGACCATAGGAACCTGCAATTCTGGAAGGAAGCAAGGGTCATGGACCGTAAACACGCTCGATGGTACACGGAACTAGCCTCTTTCAATTACGAAATACACTACCGACCAGGAAAACAGTCTCAGAAACCAGACGCTTTATCTAGGCGCTCAGACTACGAAGACATCCCAAATCCAGAACAAATCATGATCTCGGCCGAACGATTCCATGGCTTCAAGGCTACCCTAGACTTCGACCTCATCAACGCAATCAAAGACGCCCAGAAGGAGGACGAAGAACTGGATTTAGTGATGATGAACGCTCAGAACAAGGAGAAACTACCCCCAAGCATACAAAAGCAATTTCGAAGGTACAACTGGAAGGAGGGGTTACTCTGGTATGACAATGCAATCATCATACCGAAGGACCCAGAAATCAAAAGGGCTGTACTACGAACACACCACGATTCACCAGTAGCAGGACACCAAGGAAGGGAAAGGACACTGGAAATCATTAAACGACGATACTACTGGCCAGGAATGACACAAGAAGTACATCAATACGTAGATGGATGCCGAACCTGCAACGAAGCCAAAACAACAAACATCTCCACTCCCCCAAAAAACATCGAACTACCGGAACGACCCTGGCAACACATTAACTACGACTTTATCGTGAAGCTCCCTCCTTCCTCGGGTTTCGACAGCATCCTGGTAATCGTAGACCGCTTCTCACGACAGGCCCACTTCATTCCCTGTAACGAAAGTATGGACGCGGAAGAACTAGCCGAAGTCTTCACACGAGAAGTTTTCAAACACCACGGTCTCCCAGAAATTACGATCTCCGATCGAGGGCCGTCCTTCAATAGCAAATTCCTGAAAGCCCTGTACGAAAGACTACAAATCGAGCCCCGCTTCTCCACAGCCTATCACCCGCAAACAGACGGACTAGCCGAAAGGACAAATCAATGGCTAGAAAACTATCTGCGAAGCTTCTGCAACTACGAACAAGACGACTGGGCAAAATGGCTACCCCTGGCGGAATTCTGTCACAACAACCATATAAACACAGCAACAGGACAATCCGCTTTCAAAACGCTATACGGGCAGTCACCAACATGGGAAATCACAAGCGAACAAAGCAACAACCCACGAGCCAATGATATCGCAAATCATATGAAGGAAGTATGGGATGAGGCTAGGGCAAAAATGGAACAACAGATAAAGGACGAAAAGGGACCGCGGGTCTTCGAAGTAGGAGAACAGGTCTGGCTGAACACGCGAAACATACGAACGACTAGACCATCAAAGAAGCTGGACAGGAAACAGGCAGGACCTTTCAGAGTAACGAGGAAGATCTCATCCCACGCCTACGAACTTGAGCTTCCCAAGACCATGAGGATACACAACGTGTTCCACGTCGGACTTCTGTCCCCGGTTCGAAAGGATCACTTCAATCGCATTCAGCCCCGACCACCGCCGATTATTACGGAAGATGGGGAGGAAGAGTACCAAGTGGAAGAAATCGTGGGATGGCAACAGACAAAGGAAGGTCTGAAATACGAAATCAAATGGGAAGGGTATGATTCAAGCGAGAACTCATGGGAGTCAGCAGAAAAATTTGCAGACGTCAAGCACGCCATGGATAGCCTACGACGGAAATACCCTAACGCGCCTCTGCCCTCGGGATATAAAAGAACGAGAGGGAGAGCCAGTCCAGACATCCTACCCACTACCACCACTACCACTACTACTCCACCATGCCTGCCTTCCGCTCTAGGTCCACCCGCTCCCCCTACACCGTCTACCCGGGCGCCGGGACCTACGAGAACAACGCCGTCCGCTACGCCAAACGGCTCGACCCCAGCGCCAACCTCACCACCCTGCCCAAAGACGAAGTCTGGGGGTGCGAATGGAGGGGGAACGTGCTCGCCGTCCCCGGGAGGGGAGTCTTCAAGTGGTGCGACACCCGCGAGCACCCTGTCACCGGCGCCGAGATGCGCGCCAAGCCCATCTACCTCCTGCGAGGGTACTGCAGTTGGTCCGTCAAGAAGGTCGTCAAGCATTCAAGGTGGGCACCCAACACCGCCGTCGAATGGAGGGAGGACGACTTCTGGGTTCGAGGGGACGCGGTCGGCGAGTTCATCGACGCGGGCATCGTCGCCTGGAAGAAGCAGGTCGCAAGCGGGTACTGGGGGGTCACCAAAGACCTCAACCGCCGAGAGGTCTACGACCTCATCAAGGACAAGATCCTCGCCGAGGATCAGTTCTTCGACTGGCTCGACCAGCGGGCCTGGGACGCCGCCCAGGACCAGCTCGACAAGGACATGGCCGCCCTCGAGATCAAGGACGAGGAGTGAGGGTGGTAAACTCGTAGGACACGAGTAAGGGCTACCCGAAAGGGTTAACCAGTAGTTAGCTAGATGGGCCCCTGGAAACTAGCTAGGCGGACAATGGGCCGCCAACCGAAGTAGCTTAGATAGATGTTTTCCTTTTCTTTTGTACACCTTTTTTTTTCTCTCTTCTTTTTTGTGATCGTCTTTCCTTGGGTTTGTCTTTAAAGACGATCACTTTTGGGGGGGGAATGTCGGGAGTTCGCGCTCTCACCCCCAACTTTTTCTCGTGGCTCGCCTTGTTCGCCACCGGCTGTAAGCCGCGTGTGCCTTCTTGGCTTCTCGGACTATGACTCGGTGTACGCGTTAGCCTCGGCTGCGCAGCTTGACTCAGGTATACGCGCGTCTTGTGCCGATGCGCAGCCTCTGCCATTCACGCTGTATGACTCGCCTACATGTACGTAGTTTAAATACAGCGGTGCGCAAGCCTGGACACTCCAGCTTGCTTCACCTTGTCGCCTCTACTACCTAGAGTCCCTTTCAGGACTTCACACTGGAAGCTCGCCACTTAGTCTTCGTCTTCTCTCGAACGCCCCTTTACTCGTTTAGCATCCTAGGGAACCTTCTCCTTTACTCGTCCCAGGCTTCCCTCGTCCGACACACTATCTCTTTCTCGTCAAGTCGCCGTATCTCGTGGCAGTTCCGCCACTCGAAGATCACGAACGCGCACACGTCCACCTCAGTTCGCCACCGGTAAACAAGGGCACGTGATCGATCGCACCTCCACCTTCGCCGGATATATTCGTCTTAGTTCGCGTCCTGACAGGTCGTGACACCATAAATATCGGACATAACCCGTTACCACTACTGTAACGAATGCCGCGACCCTACGAAGTGTCGTTAAATGTTGTGACCTAATGTCATGATGATCGGCATCTTGGTCATGATCAACAAAAACCAGTCACGTGACAAGTGACTGCTCAAATATTCACTCCTATGGTAATGACCAGTCACTTATCACGTGACTATGCTAAAGGCCAGTCACCTGACTAAGCAAGTCACATGGCCCTCGGACTAAGTGCGGCTCCTATAAGATTCGGAGCCGCAAATCATACATTATGTAAACAGTAAACAAGTGTACATGACTCAGCCTCGCTACACGTGACCCTGTTATTACCGCGGACCACGGAAGGAAATGACTCAGGACGATTGCATGTATATAATAAAGCAAAGGGGAGTCTAAGGTCTCCACTTTGCTTTACCTCGTCCACCACAGGACTCGTTGTACATAGATAGCATATACAATACATTATGCACACATTAGATACTCTGAAATACAACACATACAGACGAACGCAGCCACTAGATAAGGAATCGGCAGAGCCGGGATAGACAGGAACGACGGGTCTTGACAAAGCACTCAATGGAAGGATCGACCAATTAGAGGAACACCTCACACAGAAGATAGACAACATACCCTTCAGCAAACCCCCTCTGGACCAATCCACCAAACGAAACATTCACCACCCCCAGCGGTCACCAAACCCCCCTGGGTCACCTGACACCCATCATTCTCACTCTAGAACTCCACATCAATCAAGGCGAGAAAGGATGAATAGATCCTACTCCCCTGAGGAGGAACAAATCCCAAAGGGAGACAAGACCAAGAAACTGGAAGCCTTCAAAGGGAAGAAACAAGACAGCGAAGCAGAGAACTTCCTCATGAAGATGGAGCTTTATTTCCTCGAATACCCCAGGGCCTTCCCAGACCCCAAAAAGATTTCCACCACCCTATCAAACATGAAGGAAGGACCCACCTCAAGATGGGCAAAACCCTTGCTCAAGAAAGTCTTAGATGAGACAGAACACAAAACCATAGCGTCATGGACAAATTTCAAGAAAGCTTTCCTCCTAGCCTTCGGAGACCCAATCAAACGAGAAAGGGCCACGGAGAACATCCAGAAACTAGTACAAACCCACTCAGCAAACAAATATGCCTCTGAATTTAGAATCCTCATGGATGAACTCGAATGGGACGAAAAAGCACTCATTGACCGATTCAAGGCAGGACTAAAGAACAACGTCAGGAGGGAGCTACTACGAATGACGGTACTACAGGACATATCAAATCTTTCACTTGAGGACTGGATCGAGTATGCCATTCACACTGATGACATCCTATTTGCCACCCGCAACAGTGATGAAAACTGAACAAAAGGAAGAGCAGCCACAGTTCCTTCTATCAGTTCGCAATGACAGTACCAAACAGTACCAAAAGAAACAATCGAACAAAGGAAGAAGGAGGGAAGGTGCTTCAAATGTGGACGACTAGGACACACCATAAAGGAATGCCATTCCGGGTATCATAGCAAGGACCAACCCCAGGGACCAAACCTACGAAATACCTCCAATACCTCCAACAACGACTCAAGGAAGAAGGAAAAGGCCAAAGAAGCACACGTCGAGGATACCAAGAAAGATGATGAGTCCACTGCATCAGAGTCAGAAAACTAATACAGCCTACCGCACCTGTGTCTGTAGGCAAGGAAAACCTAGATCGTGATGTCCAGCATGTATATTATCTAAAGAAATCAGACGATGATCCCCACTGCTACATCACGATCAAAGGAACAACAGAACCCACTCTCACTCTCATCGACTCAGGATCCTCACAAAACTTTATTGATATCAAATATGCCTGAAGAAACCACATTCCACTAATTGAACTCACACACCCACGAACTGTCATTGCCATAGATGGAAATGAAACTGCACAGAAAATACGCTTCCACGCCATCATCACTTTCCAGCTAGAAGGACGCACTTTCAAAAACTGATTTTACGCTATGCCATTGGGAGATACCGCTGCAATATTGGGAAAAGAATGGCTTACAGAACACGACCCCGACATCTCCTGGAAGACCATGGAAATATGCTTTAGGGAAGAACATGGAAAAGCAGCAGGAGAGGCACCAGATGAAACCCCTATTCCACCAGAGTACACTGACTTTGCCGACGTCTTCGATGCAGAGAAATTCAAAGAGCTACCACCGCATCGAGACCATGACTGCACAATAACGTTCAAAGAAGGAACAAAACTTCCACAACCTGCAAAACCCTATCCTATGTCCCCAGACCAGGCAAAACAACTCCACGAATTCCTGGAACAAGAATTACAGGATGGAAAAATCAGGCCCAGCAAGTCAGAGATTGCAGCCCCGTGCTTTTACATCAAGAACCAAGATGGTTCCCTCCAGCTGGTAACAAACTATCGAAAAATCAACGACATCACTGTTAGCGACCAATTCCCTATTCCTCTTCCTGAAGACCTGATCGAACAGTTATGAGAAGCCAAAGTATTCACCAAACTGGACCTACGATGGGGATACAACAATGTACGCATCAAAGAAGGGGACGAATGGAAAACTGCCTTTTGCACTAAAGACAGATTATTCAAGTATGTCATCATGCCTTTTGGACTCAAAAACGCGCCAAGCATCTTCCAGCGGTTCATGAACAAACTACTAGCCGACTTGTCATCGTCTACCTGGACGATATCCTCATCTTCTCAAAAGATAACAAAGAACATACGGAACACATACGCGCCATCCTAGAAAGACTTCGCCAGAATCACCTCTTCGTACAACCAAAGAAATGTCGTTTCAGGGTCACCACAGTAGACTATGTTGGACTAGTCATCAGCCCAGAAGGAATCTCCATGGACAAAAGCAAGGTCCAAGCTATCATCGACTGGCCGATTCCCAAAACCGTCAAGCAAAACCAAGCTTTCCTAGGATTCTGTAACTTCTACTGACAATTCATCCCTGATTTCAGTCTGATAGCCTGGCCCTTACACAACCTAACGCAGAAAGGGAAACCCTGGAGATGGACAAACATCAAACAAGAGGCAATACAGGCCATCAAGGACGCTGTAACAAAGGAACCAGTCCTCACACATCCTAACCCCGAGAAACAATACATCCTGGAAACAGATGCGTTGGGTGTAGCCATGGGCGCCATTCTCAGCCAGTATCAGGAGGACGGGAAATTACATCCCAACGCTTTTCTATCCAAGAGCTTCAACTCGGCACAACGTAACTACGACACCTACAACAAGGAATTATTAGCGATCGTAGAGTCCCTGAAACATTGGCGACTATACCTTGAGGACACTAGAATCCCTGTTCTCATCTACACTGACCACCGGAACCTACAGTTTTGGAAGGAAGCCAGGGTCATGGATCGAAAACACACTCACTGGTACACAGAACTAGCATCATTCAATTACAACATCCATTATCAACCAGGGAAACAATCCCAGAAACCAGACGCCCTCTCACGACGACCTGATTATGAAGACATTCCAAACCTGGAGCAGATTATGATCACAGCCGAACACTTCCATGGTTTCAAAGCAACTCTAGACTTTGACCTCATCAAAGCAATTAAGGAAGCTCAGAAAGAGGAAGAAGAACTGGAACTGGTAATCACGAACGTCCGGAACAAGGAGAAACTACCCCCAAGCATACAAAAGCAATTCCAAAGATACAGTTGGAAGGAAGGATTGCTCTGGTACGACAACACAATCGTCATACCAAAAGACCCAGAAATCAAGAAAGCCGTATTACGAACGCACCACGACCCACCAATCACAGGACACCAAGGAAGGGAAAGAACTCTCGAAATCATCAAACAACGTTACTACTGGCCAGGAATGACCCAGGAAGTACACAGTTACGTAGACGGTTGCCAAACCTGCAACGAGATGAAAGTAATCAATAACCAAACACCCCCAAAAAACATCAAAGTACCAGAGCGGCCCTGGCAACACATCAACTACGACTTCATTGTGAAACTCCCACCGTCCCTAGGATTCAACAGTATCCTGGTTGTAGTAGACCACTTCTCGCGACAAGCCCACTTCATTCCCTGTAATGAAAGCATAAACGCGGAAGAACTGGCCGAGATCTTCACATGAGAAGTCTTCAAACACCATGGGCTCCCGGAAATCACCATATCTGATCGCGGACCTTCCTTTAACAGCAAGTTCCTCAGGGCCCTTTACGAGAGGCTACAGATCAAACCACGCTTTTCCACTGCATACCATCCTCAGACAGACGGGCTAGCTGAAAGGACGAACCAGTGGCTGGAGAACTACCTACAAAGCTTCTGCAACTACAAACAAGATGACTGGGCAAAATGGTACCCCTGGCGGAATTTTGCCATAACAACCATGTCAACACTGCTACTGGACAGTCTGCCTTTGAGACCCTATACAGACAATCACCAACATGGGATATCGCCAATCAGCAGGGGAACAACCCCCGAGCAAACAACATTGCGAACCACATGAAAGAATTATGGGATGAGGCATGAGCCAAAATGGAGTTACAAACCAAGGAACCAGGGGAACCACAGAAATTCGAAGTAGGAGAACAAGTTTGGCTGAACACCAAAAACATACAAACAACAAGACCCTCAAAGAAGCTCGACAAGAAACAAGCGGGCCCTTTCAGAGTATCAAAGAAAGTCTCTTCCCATGCCTACGAGCTAGAACTCCCCAAGACCATGAGGATACAAAACATATTCCACATCAGCCTTCTCTCTCCAGTTCGAAAAGATCCCTTCAACCATACACAGCTCCGGCCTCCACCAATTATTACAGAAGATGGAGAAGAAGAATACTGTGTGGAAGAAATTGTGGGATGGCAACAGACAAAGGAAGGACTGAAATACAAAATCAAGTGGGAAGGGTATGACTCAAGCAAAAATTCATGGGAATCGGCGGAGAAGTTCTCCGACATCAAACACGCCATGGACAACCTGCAGTGGAAGTACCCTAATGCACCACTCCCCTCAGGATATAAAAAGACGAAGGGGAGGGCCAGTCCAGACATCACCACCACCACTACCACTCTTACTCAAGCATGCCCGCCTTCCACTCTGGTTCCACCTGCTCCCCCTACACAGTCTATCCTGGAGTGGGCACCTATGAAAACAACACCATCTGTTATGCCAAGCGCTCAACCCAAGCACCAACCTCTCCACGCTGCCGAAGGACAAGGTATGGGGATGCGAGTGGAGGGACAACATGCTCACTGTCCCAGGACAGGGGCTCTTCAAGTGGTGCGACACCCGCAACCACCCTGTGACTGGCGCCGAAATGCATGCCAAACTGATCTACCTCCTACGGGGGTACTGCAGTTGGTCCATCAAGAAGGTCGTTGAGCACTCGAGATGGGCACCCAACAGCACCATCGAATGGAGGGAGGACGACTTCTGGGTCCGAGGTGATGCGGTCGGCAAGTTCATCGACACCGGCATTGTCGCCTGGAAGAAGCAGGTCACCAGCAGGTACTGGGGGGTCACCAAAACCCTCAACCACCGAGAGGTCTACAACCTCATCAAGGACAAAATCCTCACTGAGGACCAGTTCTTCGACTGGCTCAACCAACGGGCCTGGGACGCTGCCCAGGACCAGCTCGACAAGGACATGGCGGCCCTCGCAATCAAGGAGGAGGAGCATGGTTGGTGTGTTGGCTCCTTAGAACTTAGCAGTGATGCGATAAAGCCTTCACTATAGCTAATCCGTGTAGAGAGCACACTCAGGAAGAGAATACGCAGGCGTTGGATTGAAGATGAATCAACAGATGGAGGTCTGGCTCTCCAGAGACCCTCCTTATATACATGTGAGTGGGTGACCGAGTCATACAAGGGAGCCAATCACATGTGACCACGACAAAGGGAGAAACAACAAAGCACACGTCACAGAAGGTCCATGGCTTCTTCGTACGAAGGAAGCATGTCCATGTCAACACCAAACAAAGGAGACCAAGAAGGAACAGGACAGATAGCGTAACTTACCCTTGTCACCGTTTCCACGGTGACATGCACATCCCCATGAAACATCAGACACCAATAGGAAGCATTCAGCCCAAGCTCGTGCCACGTACTGTTGACCTCACTGTTGGTTGCCGCATTCCAACACTCCCCCTCAATCAACAGCGTCGAAACCGTCCTCGGCTTCCCTTCCTCTGCGATGAACTGGTCCAGAACCGGCCACTGCCACTTCACCCTGGCCTGGAACTCGCTCGTCACCAACCCACTCCAGAAGTTCCGCTTCTCCTTGCACCACCCCTCCTTTCCCGCTGTCCCTTTGAGTTGACCAAGTAGCCTCTCACAACGTGGGCAAGGGAGAGCCTTGGTGAGCGCATCAGCCGGGTTATCTTCTCCCGGTACGTGGGATAGTACAACGTCTTTCCGTTCAAGTGTGTCTCAAATAAAGTGATGCCGGATGTCAATATGCTTCGACCGAGAGTGGAACTGTGCATCTTTAGTGAGAGCAATGGCGGAGCGCGAGTCAGTTCGAACGGATATAGGTGAGACTAGCGGGAGACCAAGATCTGTGAAGAACTGCCGCAACCAGAGTCCATGTCTTATAGCCAAGGAAAGTGCCATGTACTCGCCTTCCAGTGTTGACAGCGCAACCGTTGCCTGCTTCTTTGATGTCCACGATATTGCTCCCCCTGCGAGTATGAACACGTGTCCAGAGATGGACTTTCGATCCAGAATGTTCTGCCCCCAGTCAGCGTCAGAGAAGGCGATCACTTCTTTGTTCCTGTGTCCTGAATACGTAATTCCAGAATCAGCAGCCCCTTTTAGGTATCGATAGACTTGCTTTATCCCCGCAATGTGTTCTGGTCCAGGATTCGATGTGAACTGTGATAGGTGCTGTACTGCATACGCTATCTCTGGGAACGACCCAAGTGCCGCATATAGCAGTTCACCTATCTTCGTTGCGTAGGGGTAGTCAATGCGTTTGCCTTCATATCTCTGTAGCTGCAGTCCTGCCCGCATAGGGATCACAGCCGGGTTCGCATCTTCTAGCCCCATCCGTTCGACAATGGAGCGGATGTACCTGTCCTGGGAGATCGTGATTGTCCTTTTGCTTCTATTCCGAGAGATCCGGTAGCCAAGGAAGGAACTTAGCTCGCCCAAGTCCCTCATGTCAAATAGCCCCATCAATTCCTTCTGTATCAACCTTCCAGTACCTCATGTGGTGAAGATTGCTATGTCGTCCACGTATACCGCCAGGATGGAGATTTCGCCTTGTCTTTTTCTGATAAACACCGATTGTTCCGATGGAAGCCGTTGGTAGCCAATCGCCCTGACTTTCTCATGGAATAGCCGGTACCAGATTCTAGGTGCCTGTTTGAGTCCATATAGTGATCCAATTAGCTTCAGGACCCTGTTCGTGCCGTCCTCATAGCCTTGGATCTGCCGCATGTAGATTTCTTCCTCTACCTTTCCATTGAGGAATGCGGACTTGACGTCCAGCTCATAGATGTCCCAGTCGTGAATCGCTGCTAGAGCAAACAGAGTGCGTAGTGAATCTGATCGAAGAACATGAGCAAAGACTTCACCATAGTCAATGCCTGCTCACTGTGCAAACCCTCTTAGAACGACCCACGCTTTCCTCCTGATGATTTCCCCATCATTGTTCCGTTTTACCGCCTGGACCCATTTTGGTGTCATAATTTTCGCCGATTTTGGCATGTCGCAGACCTCGAAGGTCCCCATTTCCTGCAGCACAGCCATTTCTTCGTCTCGCGCAATCTCCCATTGGTCCTTATCCCAGCTAGTCAGTGTTTCTTCATACAAGGGGTGATCCTGGTCATGGGGACATGACGTAGCTGAGTAGGCCATCTCTTCCCATTCTTCTTCTATTACCCCAAACAATTCGTCCACATCGTCTTCGGAGAGCGTTGGCTCGACACTGGTTGGGGCGACATCGGGTTCTGGATAGACAGGCACTAACCCCTCATACAGCACATTGTCCTCCGTCGGGAGGCCATGTCGGTCGATTGATGCGTAGTCTCTTCGTTGTATCATGGTCCTCGTGGACCTCCTTGGTTGCTGTTGCACAAACCGAGGAGTGGCGGGCTTCTTGGGTGGTGCTGGCTGAACCGCCCTTTGGGGCTTCGGCGGTGGTGGTGTTGCCAGTTCCTTGGCTTTCTCTGTACCAGTCGGCATTTTCGGTCTCTCCTCCTTGACTGGTTGGACCGACTCAGCGAGTGGCTGAGGGCCTACCCCCCCTCCAACCAGTGAAGCGTCATCCTCCTCCTCATCGTCGTCGTCTGGGATCACCCTCCTGTCGTCACCAGCAGCAAAGACCACATTCCTAGAAAGCAGAACTTGCCTAGTGTCCACTTTCCAGTACCTATACGCCCTCGAGTTGTCGCCGAAACCCATAAACTTGTACTTCTGGGCTTTCTCATCCAACTTTCGCACCTTCCCACTCTGGTCCAGCACCCAGAGGTCTGTACCGAACTCCTCCAGCTGTGTATAGTTCGCTCCCTTCCCAAAGAACATGTCGTATGGGGTCCTCCCTGTCGCCCGCGTAGGGAGTCGATTTCGCACATATGTCGAGTGCGCCACCGCTTCCTGCCACAGGTACTTCGGGAGCTGACGCTGGAACAGCATGGCCCTAGCAAAGTCCATGAGCGTCCTATTCAGTTGTTCCGCCACCCCATTCCGCGCAGAGCTGTGAGGGGCGGTCTGTTCGAACAGCGTTCCTTGTGACTCAGCATAATCCTTCATCTCCTTGTTGAGATACTCCTTCCCATTGTCAGACCATACCCTCCTTATCGTCCTCCCTGTCTGTGTTCGAACCAGAGCCTCGAACTTCTTGTAGCAGTCCCATACCTCCTTGGTTGATTTCAGGAAATATACTGCTGAAAAACGCGAGTAAAGGTCCGTGAAGGTTACGAAGTACTCACTCCCCTGCAAGGAGTGCACCTGCGCCTTCCCCCACACATCCGTGACAACCATGTCCCCAATCGCAGAGTATATAGTCCTTGACGCCTTGGGGAATGTGCCCACATGGAGCTTCCCCTGAATGCAGGCTTCGCACTGGTAGTCCCTTGGCGACTCTTTGACTGAGAAAGACTCCGGGTTTTCCTTGACCAGTTGCTCGATGGCCCTCTGGTGTACGTGCCCCAGTATCCGATGTAGCTCCTCCCAGGTTCTTGGTTTGCGACTCCTGCTGCTTCGAGTGCCGTTGAGTAGCCTGCGCCTGTTCTGGAGGAGACAAAGGCCTTGTAGAGGCCTCTTCGTCCGTGGCTAGGTCGCTGCCCATACCCAAACACTGTATCAGTGCCTGGCTCCATAATGAACACTCTCCCCTTCCTGAAGGTGCAGGCTATGTTGTTATCATCAAACCAAGATATCGAGAGGAGGTTGTTGTTGAACGAGGGGACATAAGCACAGTTTTTCAGCATGACCGTTGTTTTCTTCCCGTTTGGTGCAGTGAATTCTACGGGCACTTCTCCTCTTCCCAGGATGGGCGTGGACCCAGCGACTCCTCGCATGATTTGGTTTGAGACCGGCGTATAAGTGGAGAAAGAGATCTTATTGTTTACGAAGTGCAAATCAGCTCCTGAGTCTACAAGCCAATCTGGATCCTTCCCTTTTCCTTTGTCATCCAACTGCTCTGCCATATGAGCATAGTAAACCTCCTCGACCTTTGCTTCTGCTGGTTTTGTTTCTGCTTCGTTCGCCCGAGCTACTTGCGACCTCCTGGTACCTATGGCCGCTCCATCTGCAATCCTACTTCAGCATTCGCGTTCCCAGTGGCCCTGCTTCCTGCAGTAATTGCAGCTCCCTGGCTTCCTGTCCTCCCTCTGTGGGGCGCTCGACGACGCATTGTTCTTGGATTGGGGTTTGTACTTCTCGTACCTCGCAGCCATCGCCTGTTCTTCAACTGCGTTGCTTTCCCGCCACTGTCCTTCTGCCAGGATTTTCGCCTTGATGGTTCGAGCAACCTCGTCATGTTTTGAGTCATCGGATAGTTTCTCCAGATCGGTTTGGAGTGTCTGGACAAAGACATCCCAGGATGGAGGAAGGGAGGATGCCATGGTGATGGCGTAATTGAACGAGGATCCGTATCGCTCGTTGATACTGCGGAGTTTGTCATACATCTCTTGCATGGCGCGAACATGTTCCCCAATGGGCTCTCCATCCAGCATGCGTTGAGTGAAGAATTTCCGCCTTGTGTGAATGAGGGCTACGATATCTGTGGTCTGGTAGAGTGTGTGTAGTCGTTGCCAGGCATCGAGGGCAGTGGTAGACAACTGGATATTCGTCATCACGGTCGGCTCGACCCATCGGTGGATGTTTGCAAGAACCATTCGGTCGTTCTTCTCCCATAGTTTGACTTGGGCTGTGGTGACCTGTGGGCTACTGGTAGTGCTGACGACGGGCCTTGTGGATAGGTCGTTGTGTTCGTCTAGATGTCCTTCAACGTCGTTTATGGCCACCCAATCGAGTATAAGGGTTTTGAATACCGCCCAGTTTTCCGACCCCTTTAGCATCTCCTGGAGTTTGAGGGTGGAGAGCTTGGGCAGGTTGGCAGTGGACGACATGCTAGTGACCTGTGATGGTGGGATTGGTGGCGCAGAGCCTGCCTGAGGCGGAGCGTACGACGACGAGGTTGGAGCGAAGGTGTTGAGTGTGGTAAGGGGTTCCTCCGATGACACAGAGGACATGTACTAGTTTGCAGTTATCAGAGTAGCAAGACTAGCAGGCCAGGGCTCATAACCTGTTGGCTCCTTAGAACTTAGCAGTGATGCGATAAAGCCTTCACTATAGCTAATCCGTGTAGAGAGCACACTCAGGAAGAGAATACGCAGGCGTTGGATTGAAGATGAATCAACGGATGGAGGTCTGGCTCTCCAGAGACCCTCCTTATATACATGTGAGTGGGCGACCGAGTCATACAAGGGAGCCAATCACATGTGACCACGACAAAGGGAGAAACAACAAAGCACACGTCACAGAAGGTCCATGGCTTCTTCGTACGAAGGAAGCATGTCCATGTCAACACCAAACAAAGGAGACCAAGAAGGAACAGGACAGATAGTGTAACCCACCCTTGTCACCGTGGAAACAGTGACATGCACATCCCCATGAAACATCGGACACCAATAGGAAGCATTCAGCCCAAGCTCGTGCCACGTACTGTTGACCTCGCTGTTGGTTGCCGCATTCCAACATGGTGAGCTCGTGGACACGAGCAAGGGCTACCCGAAAGGGTTAACCAGTAGTTAGCTAGATGGGCCCCTGAAAACTAGCTGGGCAGACAATGGGCCACCACCCAAGTGACTTAGATAGAACTTTATTTTCTCTTGTACACCCTTTTTTTTTTACTTCTTTTTTGTGATTGTCTTTCTTTGGATTTGTCTTTAAAGACAATCACTTTTGGGGGGGGAATGTCGGGAGTTTGGAGACTCACCCCCAACTCTTTTCTCGTGGCTCGGCTTCTCACCACCAGCATTAGGCCGCATGTGCGCCTTCTTGGACTATGACTCGATGTACGCAACAGCCTCGGCTGCGCAGGATGACTCTGTGTACACGTGTCTCGTGCCGATGTGCAGCCTCTGCCATTCACGCTGTATGACTCGCACTCATGTACATAGTATAAATACAGTGGTGCACAAGCCTGGATACTCCAGCTTGCTTCACCTTGTTGTCTCTACACCTAGAGTCCCTTTCAGGACTTCACTCTGGAAGCACAACAGCTCACCGCTACCCTCTCTTGTACACCTCCCTTTTCACTCAGCATCTTAGGAGTAGTTATCCTCTACTCAGCTCAGGCCTCTACCGTCAGACACACCCTCGTCTTCTCACCAAGTCGTCGTTTCTCGTGGCTAAGCGCCACTCGAAGATAACGCACACGCACATGTCTATCTTAACTTCAGCTCATGGCTCACCCACTTCGCCACCAATAAACAAGAACACGTGACCCAACTACTTCATCGGAAGTAGCTACAGACACTCCACTTTCGCACACAAACAACCCTGAACTCACGTCCTGACAGGTCGTGACAGAGAAGAGGTGTACAATGAGAAAAATATCAAGAGTGCTTTCGAGGCAACTGGTATCTCATCTCTGGATCCTTGGTGTACCCAAGCCGATGGTCAAATTTCATGCCAAAATGCAGGCAAACAGGAGTACAAAGAGTCCAGCTATGCAGCAGCAACAGGCTCAAGTACGTCACCTAGAACTAGCCAACAACCCAGCAGCAACCAAAGAGGAGCTTCGAGAAGCGTTGTCTGAAGCCACAGAGATGATGGAGGGGGCAGACACCCGAATCACCATCCTGGAGTTCAAGTTGAAATCAGCCGAAGAGGCTGCATGCAAGCACCAGAAGCGTACAACACGAGGTGGGCAAGTTGGGGAAGCTCAGGTTTACACCCAAGATGTGGTCCAACAATTAGCACAGGAGAGGGAGGCAGGTCAGAAAGAGAAAGGTAGAGGCAAGGAGGCGAAGCAGGGTACTGGTCGTAGTCGTGGTCATGGTCGCAGTTGCAGTCGTGGTCATGGTCGAGAAACTGTGTCATCAGGGTCCGCTGATGAGTGATCATTGGCACGTGCAAACCATTGCAGAACAGTTCTATGGTGTTTTGGGCTCTAATCTTGTACATACTCTGTTGCCTGAGCTGCAGGTTTAGCCTGCCACTGCTTTGAAGTGAAAGAAACACATTTCTTTTGAGCTTGGCGCAAATTTTACAAAAGTTTTTACTCGAATTTGATAGTTGTTGTAAACAAGTTCTCATTTCTCCGCAACCTCTTGGCAAACCTGCCGCCAAAATTTAACGAGCTATTTGTGAAGAGTACGCGAATTTTTCTGCATATTTTGAATTATTTAAACACATGTAGTACTTGAGAAATGGCGGGTGGCCGGTTTCCCGGTCCCGGCCGGCTTCCCGATCCGGTACGGTAATTAGGTGTTATTCTTCCTCACTTTCTTTGCTGAGTGGTGGATGACTGTAACTATTTACAGAGCGCTCAGCGTATTATTTCTCGATACGTAATATCAAGTTACAACCGCCAAAGTTGCTACCTCGAGTCTAATACCACAGCAACCATTTTTGCCTTGCGATTTGGGCACAGTGGAACTAGCTAGCTGATGACTAAGCTTTGTTTGATCCGTCCTCCTGCTTCCGCTGATCTCGTTCGTCCTCACCACCTCCGACAACCTCAAGGCCTCCAGCAACAGAAAAATGGTATGTTCCGGTGTACGCACGACGCCTTGTATGGTGTATCAGATGTTCTAGAGGTTCATGGGACTATTCATGAGTGGTACGTCGCTGGATTAGTGGGGCAAATTTGGATGGACTCGATCGAGCTAACGTATTCACCAACCGGTCTTAGAATAAAATTGTCTCCTTCCATAAGAAAGAGCAATGGGTATTCGTACTCTAGACCACCGAGCTAGCCTTTGGGCAAGCGATGAAGTGTGTCGTCCCTGCTGGGCTACCAACGTAGCGCTAGAGCATCCGAGGCTCAAGACAAGGCGTCGTTGTTGCTTCTTTTAAAGACAACACAACGATTGCTAACCTCGCATTTCTCAATGACCAGCCCCCCAAGGCCAAGTCCGGAAAGAAGCCCGCCGCGTCGCCGTTTGCGTCGACGAGCAAGTCCAAGGCGGTGACCAAGAACCCGCTCTTCCAGCCGAACCCTCGCAACTTTGGTATCGGTGAGCCGATCTTGCGGTATGCGCGCGAGGAATTTGAGATTGAGTGGGGTTTGTTTTATTTTTTTAGGCCAGGACATCCAACACAAGACCGACCTTACTCGTTTCGTCAAGTGGCCCGAATATGTTCGCCTCCAGCGCCAAAAGGTCATCCTCAACAAACGCCTCAAGGTTCCTCCCGCGATTGCCCAGTTTGAGCACACGCTCGACAAGAACACTGCGACTCAGCTGTTCAAGCTCTTGAACAAGTACCGCCCCGAGACGAAGCAGGAGAAAAAGGCACGCATTGATGCGACTGCCGAGGCGACCGCTAAGGACAAGGAGGCCAAGGACAAGGTACGTTTGGCCCATGCATTATTTTTGTGGAGTTTTAATTGATTTATTCTGGCGTGTGTAGGACTCCAAGAAGCCGTTGTTTGTCAAGTATGGCCTGAACCACTGTGTCGCTCTTATTGAAGCCAAGAAGGCGAACCTCGTTGTCATTGCCAATGACGTTGATCCAATTGAACTCGTCGTATTCTTGCCTGCTCTCTGCCGCAAGGTGGGCGCTCATCGTATGACATGCCGAGGTATTTTTAACAAAGGTCCCTAGATGGGCGTTCCTTACGTCATTGTCAAGTCGAAAGCCCGTCTCGGCACGGTTGTCCACAAGAAAACTGCGGCGGTCCTCACCCTCCAGGACGTCAGGTCCGAGGACAATAAGGAGCTTGCCACCCTTGTCTCCGCCGCCAAAGCCAACTTCGCCGACAAGTACGAGGAGCACCGCCGTCACTGGGGTGGTGGGTCGCGCGGGAACAAGTCGGTGGCTAAACTTCGGAAGCGTGCAAAGGCTTCCGGCCAGGCTGTCCCGGCTGCTGTCGCCGCGACTCTGTAGTTGTATCCTTCGCTTTTGGTTGTGTACGATTATCCGATGCACACCTGTTGATAGCAGTTGTATTTGGGGGGGAGCCTGATGAGAATGAAGTCGTGGGAATTCACCAATTTTGTATCATATTAGACTTGACTTTGGTATTGTGCGATTTTGAGCAGTGTTGCAAAAGCCTTGAGGTAGCCAAACAAAACAAGGAGGAATCCGGCCCTGAGAAATATCGCAGACAGTTAAAGTACAGTACTGAGGCGGTGGCTCCTCCTCGCACCTAAACTTGGTTCGACCAGCATCCCAAACGCAACGCTGCCGAACACGGAAATGCTGTACGCGAGCTTTGTGACAGAAACTCGGACGGATCGGCGGAGCTTTTCTATAGCGCCGGCCCTGAGTTCATACTTAATGGAGCGGTAGCGACGAGAGTGTCACTGTGCCCGGTGATGCCCCCCTCTGTACCTCGGCTCCGAGCGTGTGCCGCTCGAGGCTGTCGTCGGTCGTCGGCGTGCGGAGCGCGGCTGAAGGTATGCGCGCGGTGCAAGACGTAAGTGCGGTATTTATTCATTGTGTTTTTGGTTAGGCTAACAACGTGTGGGCGCCCCATGTTCGATTTCCTGACCACATGGATGTCGAAGGTCTCATTATTGTGTTAGTACTTCCAACAATGCAGTGACCGTATGCTGACCAGCGATCATGTGGCCCGATTAATGCATCAAATGATATCAGTCAACAGAGTGTCAAAGTGCAGATTGGCCAGTGAGTTGCCCAATTTGACTCGGTAAGTTATGTTTACTGATCCTTTGTACTCGATCATAGAGCCACAAACAGTAAGTTAAATACATCCGTGACAATTTGACAACCGACCCGACGAACCCGATCTGTCCAGGATCTGCAACACGAATAGCTCCGTTGACGATGTATTCCGCTCGCTTGCCGGAGACTTGTCTGTGAGCCCCTTTCTTGTCTCCTAATATACCCATGTTCAGTATCTTACCCCGATCCCCGTGCCCTATTGGGACTTTCCGCCCCGCGATAGGAAAGCGCCAGCCTGTCAGTCGACCTTCGCCGCTGGGAGGCGCTCCATACTCCCACCTTCGTAGCGACCTGTGTTAGTGGCTTGCATCTGTATGAAAATCCGGAGAACGTGTTCAACCAGGCGCTCGTTGTCCACGTCACACCACGTGACTCGAACGAACATAGAGCCAAGTACGCCCTTCAGCCACTCTCCCCTCGTCTGAAGCGGGCATATAGCTGTGTTTGCTGCGACTATTGTGCTTGCTTTCTGAGGGTTCCAAAATTTGTGTATCTGACTCTAGGAAAACGAATTATAGGTTTGCTGTTGCTTCTGCCGAACTGAAACCGTACAACGATGTGTCTGAGTCGCTTCGTAATGCTGGTTATGGTGACATTATGGACCGGCACGAGCTTGAGAATCGGACTGCGCAGGCTGACGGTATGTACCATATTACTTTGTAAATTATTTTTTGATTTGCTTCCCCAGGCGCGCTTGGCCATGCTTTGGTCTTGCTGTGCTGCGAAATCCCTCTCCTTCCGCGCCTCCTCCAGGTTAAGCCAGTTCTCATCAGCCACGAAGCGATTGAAGCCTACGGCCGCTCGGCCACCCCAGTTCGCCCCAGCGAGAGCCTAACTCAGGCGTTGAAGCGAGCCATCGACGAAGACTGGGCGAGGTTCTATCACATGTCGGTGATCACGACCAGCCATTTTACGGAACACAGCAACTTTGTTTGGGCTCGCGCTTGATTGCCCAGTCCTTGGAATAACATCGTCAGTAGCCTGCTGTATGCGTGATCAAACGCTGAGATCTCCAGTATCTAGTTTCTCTCTATAAACCCACAAAACCCAAAAAAACTCAGGAAAAAAACGCAAAATCGAAAAAAGGTTCTCGCGCATTCAAATGTTGCGCCGGTGAGCGTGTTGAGGACAGGTGCCCCCGCATGATCCCGGCCATTTTTTTAAATTATTAAATCCCCCAGTCCCGTAGTTTTATACATGTCTCAATGGATCGGGGGTTACGTATCGGGTTTCGGGTTACGCAGGCGCGGTGTGACAACCTGCCTTCGGGACACGGTATCCGAGCGTTATATCTGGCTTCTTATTTCTCAAATGTGGATGTAGATCTTGTTTGTTGCTGGCTGCGTCTGTGGGTAACGGAGGGGGGCTGCAGGCATCCTTCGGGACACACTTGGGCGTGGTCGGGCTTGTACTTGGAATGAATTGAATTAATGTGATATGTGTGTAGCATGAGCAAAGCGGCACTTTTGACGTTCGTCATAGCAGACTTCCTGGTTTACGTTTGTAACCTGTGCTGGACGCTATTTGCCTTTGCAAGTGATCCCTCAAACGCAGCTTGGTGCACACCAATGCGGTACCAAGAGTACACGATTTTCCCAGGGAGAAGCAAGTCTCCAGGAACAGCCCATCGCGCGCATCCATGGAAACACGACCGGACCTGGCGCCTTCCTCGATCTCGGAATGTATCATGCGCCCCCGACTGGTCGCATATATTACATTCACTTGGCGCACTCGATTTCGAAATCTTAAGTCACGTTAGGAAACGATCATTCCTCCAAGGCATTTGCCGAAGCTGAAACACCGTAGGCGGGATAGTTTCAAGTCTCCGCCGCACAGCCATCCTGTCAGTTCGCCTGTCGTACATTTGGATATAGTGTGGGCTGACGGCTTTGGAAGGGCCTGCTTCTTGATGCGACCTTTTGTAAGCACCTGTTCGCGCTATCCGCAGCGGCTGGGCCTCGACCATTGCGTCCGGGCGATGTCAACGGGTCCCTGCACGAACAGTTCTCAAGTATTGCATTGCTAGGTCGAATGACAGGCTGGCGTCTGAAGTGACGTAGAGGGCAGTGTCAAGCATCAGTGGAAAACAAGTGTGGTCTGATTTTGGACTTTGACCCTTCACAGTGTCTTGAGTTGCTTTTGTGAAAAGGTGTTTGAAGCTTATCGGATGGAGTAGGATGATTGAAATGCTTGGTGGCGAGGTTTTTTCATTGACCAAACCTGATCTCAGCTTCACTCAAGGATAGTTGTGATCGAAGGACAATAGGTACACGGTTTAGCACATTTCTACCAATATATCCGAGAGCCAGGCTTAAACCTTATTTGCTTGGACAAAGGCAGCAGCCGCAACTGCCAAAGCACTTGGCACTACCATCAGCTTAAGGAAATCAGTAGCCCGCTTTCTGCGTAACCAGCGCTCCCCCCCGTCGAGTTCAAAGTTCTTCCACACTGGCTTGCGGAACGACCACCACATGTGTGTTGTCGAACCTGGCCATAACGCTACGATTTTACCCTGCTGGCCACCTGACAACCCCCCTAGTTAGTACGAATCTGGTCGGTGGCGGGAAATTCGTACCTGCGCGATACCACGACGAGCAACTAGCCCAGATATGATATTTCGAAAGCTGGAGTTGCACCCAATCGTTCCAGGATCGCGTTGCCTCGACCCGCGGCGCAAAGCTCTTGGCTTTTCCTTGCAAAATAGGCTGGAGGAGCTGCGCCACATAATCTACCTATCGGGATATATCGGTGTGAGCTTCGTGAGCTTGGGTATATGCGCGCCAAGTGACATACCTGCATTTCCTCGGCAAATATAACTGATGCATGACCTGAACGTCAAGTGTTGATGAGCCTCGCTACTTGCTTTGGGTATGAATACACACCAGTTGCCGTATTTGGTCCAAATACAGTGACCCAATTTGGAAATCCGGGTACTGTAGTACCCATGTACCCGGTCGGGCCACCTTCCCGCTTGTAATATTCTTCGAGCGTCAGTTTGTTCACACCTGTTACGTTCAGAGTGAGGGAATTTTCAATGTCGAATCCAGTGGCGAAGCATAAAACGTCAAAGGCCATTTTTTTGCCTGCATAAAAGGTATGAGCGTCTGATTAACGGGTACGTCCTTCAGACTCGCCTGACTTGGTGACAATCCCCTCCGGTGTGATTTCGGTAATGTTATCCCATTCCAAATCTACATTGGGACGATGCAGCGACGACAGATACCCTGGGTCGAAGACAATTCGTTTGCATCCCAAGGCTATTATCAAATGGAACGTCAGTACGTTCAACCATCGTGGGAGGCCAGTGGGAGCTACGCACGATAACTAGGAATCATGTCTTTGTGATATTTTGCCGGTGCCATTGCTTTGATATAAGATATAGCGCCCTACGTAGACGGGTTAGTCTCGCACAACAACCAAGTGTCCTCGTATCTCACCTTCTCGAAGATTATATGGATCAGGTTTGAAAACGGGTTTAGCTTCATGTTGTGGTACAAAAGCTCGAACTATTAGACGACATATTCGATCAGTAGGAGATATGAGACCTTTACCAGTAAACCTTACAGTTCCCGCAAGTGTCCACCTGAAGGCCTTCAAGACAAATGGGACATTTCTGAAGATCCAGCGCACCAAACGGGGAACGTGTGTCTGGGGCTGCATAATCGCAAGAACAATACTTTAGTATGTTTGATCAAGGCCACATCCAAGCACTAACCCTTGGGAGGTACCATGATGCTGTCCGACAGAAGTTGATGACCTGTACGGAGCTATCTTTTGAAATTTCCGGAATTAGCTGAGAGCTATGTGAGGTACCCGAAGGATTTAGTCGTTTGTGAATAATTACCAATCAGACTACGCACGCAGAACACCCATTTCCAATCACAGCGACCCGCTTCCCACTCAAATTAACACTATGATCCCAGTGCTCAGCGTGAAGCACCTCCCCCCTGAACGACTCCCTTCCAGGAATATTTGGCCAGCGGGGCAGGTTGAACACCCCAGTAGCAGAAATTACCACCTGTGCAACCACCTGGCGCGTTGCCTGGGTTTTGACATCCTGGATTTCTAGCATATAGTGCTTGTTCTCCTCGTCCCATACAGCCGAGACCATCTCGCTCCCGTATTCAATGTGGGGCTCGACCCCGTGTTTGATGGACAGTCGTTTCCAATAGGCTTGAATCTCGTTGCGGGAGGCCCACACCCATTCCCAGTCTGGGTTGGGATCCAAGGACAAACTTGGATTCCGCTGGCGTCAATCGTACAATCAAATAGCACTAGTCAAGGCTTACCAATACCAGTGCGCAGGGATATCGCAGGCACAACCTGGGTACGTATTTTGCTGCGAACAAAGCATGAGAAATTGTGTAATTTTTGCTATAAATCGAGATTACCCTCCAGGTCCCACCGACATCCGCACCCCTCTCATAAATCTGTTGGTGACCGAATAGGTTCATAAGGATAGTAAGGTCGATCTGTCAGCGCTTACCGTATAGTTATGGAGCCCCAGGCTCTTTTGCAGCGATATCGCCGCCGTAAGCCCACCGATTCTGCTGGAGGCTTAGGACTCATTACATCGCTTGGGCATGGAAAGACTAACCCTGCACCAATAATAGCGACATTGACAGGCGTTTCCGACTTGGCCATGATGCGAGTCGTTGAGCAAAATACAAGCGACCGGGAAATTGGTGTGGAGCGAAGAGTAGGCTAGCTAGTTGACCAGGGCCTTTTGTACGCATTCCGGGACCTAGTTACAATCACACGATACTGAGAATAATCTTACGCGGGCTTATGTGAGTTGATTCTTTTCTTGACCTGTCAAACTTTGGGGAGTCTCACGCTGGGGTCTGATACTTAATCAAGCGGGATTTCCGTGACATTGATAGGGATAGCGGGGTGTCCGACGCCTATGACCCTAGACTGGTAATAAAGATCGATAGAGTGTGTGACATACGCATGATCATCTTACCGGCCAGACTCTCTTATTGGCCAGAGGACTATATCTTCCCTGGAATGCAGCTACCGGTTTGATGCGTGGCTGGTAGCCGATATTGCGCGTTGTGAAATGGGACTTCCTATGGTTCCGGCTGTGCGTATATAGGCACTTCCGTGCTCATGCTTACAGTGGTAAACATACTGTAACTTCGTCCTAGCTTTCTCAGACTTACCTACTGGCGCACACTGCCGAGCGTTGCCTGCAGTGGTATAGTCAGGAGTAGTACCGTTATTCGTAGCAAAGGGTGAGTCCAGCGATCAGTGGGTTTGTGTAGCCACGAAGGTGCCATAATTTTCAGCTAAATACTTCACAGAGAGCTAGAACATCCTCGGGTATACCAGCAACTTATTCGGCAACATTGCTGGCTTCTTTCATCCTCACCCACATGCCACCCTACGGTCATGCGGTTAGTGGACCGTGTCCCAAGCGCTCGTAATGTTATCCACTTACGTTACTGTAGATGGTTAAATGACTCCTCGGCCAGACCTTTTCAAACGTTTTCCGCCCAGCTCCGTTCTTCCACTCCTTCGGAGGCAACGTGCCCTCGGGGTGCGCCTCTGGCGCGAGCGTAATCGATTTAACCCGCTGGAGAAGGCGAACCAGGAAAAACGAAGATTCACTATATGCGCATATATAGGTCAGTCATAAGCCAGGTCGCGATGTGGAAATACTGACTTGTATGCGAACTGTTGGCCGAGGCACTACAAAACCATTAATTCCGTCGGGGAACGTTTCAGTTATTTCAACTCACAATGCGTGGCCCGGCGTTGAAAGGTAGGAAGATGAACGGATTCGAGGTCACGTATTTCTTCAATCTTTCGTCGATCCAGCGCTCGGGGTCAAATTCGTCTGCATCGGGCTGTGTACGGGGATCTCGGCGTGTTGAAATATTCACAAACAGAAAATACATACCCCCCACAAATCCTTTCGTCGGTGCATGTATAGAACGGAATATCCGACACTATAACGATGTCAGGATGGGAGAATGCGTGGAACACGGTTGGGTACGAACTTGGCTCCTTTAGGGACGTAGAACGTCTTGCCGCCCGATTTAAATGTAGTGGACTTGACAGATGTGCGCTCGTTCATTGGTACGGCCGGGAACAACCTACCAACAAAAATCATGAGGAGACTGCCGAGCGAGCGCAAATCTGACACACCGGAGAGTCTCATTGATAACCGCTCGCAGATATTTCATATCCCTAAAGTCATCCGACGTAGGATAGTTCGTGGGTCCTATATGAGCCAAAATTTCGGCTCGCAATTTGGCCATGACATTGGGATTCATTGTGAGAAGATATATTGCAAACGTCAACGTCGCGGCCGTCTATATAGATCACTAACCCAGCTTGACCAGAGAGCTAGGAATGGAAGACTCACAGTGTCACGTCCGGCAACCAAAATGTTGATAATCTCATCCTTGATTACCGTCTCGTCTAGAGCCCCATTAACGCCGTTTTAAGTCACAAGCCAAGTTATGCTCACCATCCGTAAATTGGACCAAATGGTCCAAGAGAGTATCGGCCCCATCCTCCAACTCATCTCCAGCCTTCCCAGCCTTGCTCCTTCCATTCATCCTCCGCTTCTCCTCCAATTTCTCCCTCAAAATCGGCCGCACGTACGCGTTAATAGTACCCATATCCTCGCCTGTCCTATCCCAAAACATCTCCATAAACGGCCAAAACTTGGCTAACCCAAGCCTAACCATCAACAATTCCTGTGCCCGCCCAAATGCGGCTGCAAAACTCGCGCTGTCATCCACCGGCGGTGAGTGGGGGTATGGCAGTGGCGCAGCGAGGGAGTGGACATCTCGGCCAAAGAGGAATTCGGTGCCCGAGTCGAGCGTGAAGCGCGCGACGACGTCTTGGAAGTCGACGGGAGGATGGGACCGTTCAGAGAGGCGGGCGAGGAGTTTGGAAATGGCGCTATCGGAATGCCGGGCGAAGAGGTCAAAGTGAGAGATGCGATCGCGGGTGAAATAGGGGCGGGACATGGTACGGTGGAACTTCCACATTTCACCTATTGTAAGAAGACTGTGAAATTTAAGGGGGAAGCTAAGGCAAATTTCGAGCATACCGTCGCTGTTGAACACTCCCGTCCCAAGTACGCTGAACATTTTGCCCCTAAAATCGTGACCTAATGATTTAGGACTGCTATTAGTTTTGTATCCCGCTGCACCATGGGTGGACAGACCTTTCTCAAAGCTTGCAAAATCTGTACTCAGGATCGCCTTAATATTCTCCGGTTCCGTCGTGAAAAGCTATGCTCTCTGAGGTTAGAATCGACCCGTGTCTAACATTTGTGCCAACCTACCTGTGTTTCTCCGAATAGCCCGAGGTTGAAGGTATTTCCATACTTCTCCAGGAGTGGCGGCCACAAGCCCCCACAATATTCTGCACCCCCCCCCCTTGTTAGTTTTGTTAATCGTAATTGTCACTGTCGAATGCACTCACCGACCTTGCGGTTCTCAATGGAGTAAGGAATAAAATCCAAATTCCACGGCAACCGCGTTTTCAATTTTGGTGCATCGACTACGCCCGGTCCAAATGTCTTCATGTCTCTATAGTATAGATAACTGTTCAAGATCTTGCGGGACAGAATAAAGGCCAGATATGACAGGATAATACGCAGAGGGACCGAGAGATTCAGGAAGACTTGAGTTGGAGTCGATGAAGGAAGGTTGCGAGCGACAATCGTAGGTAATAAACATGCCAGGGCTCGTTTGATGATAAATGGGGGCAAGTAGTGTAGTACTATCGTGAGCCCTGGGCCCCACATGATATTGGGCATCATGTGGTGTAATACTTGGTGAGAACAAGAGTAAACGTGTATATCGACGCTTGGTTTGTCGTCGGTTAAGGTACCCAACGGGAACTCCTAGTTTTATAGGCTACTCCAGCCCCAGGACTAGCGCGTATCGCAAGGCGGCCGGTGAGAAATAGGTCAACGTAACACACCGATGGCCGGACTCAGATCACTTGGCTAAAGCGTGGGGAACCGCGGTCCGCAGTCAGGTGAATAGGTCGCCCCTGTCCTGCGGAGGGAGACTACCAATTGCAGGTGGTACGCCCATGGTTCGAGTGGGTGGTAGTTCCCAAGAGGTGAATTGGAAGACTCGGACTCGGTGTGTTGCTCCCCGAGCAGTAGGACAAACCCGGAGACAGATGAGGTCCGCGTGGTTGAGATGAATGATTGACTAATAGCGAGTCTGGGCAGGAAGAAGCATTCGGCCGCGGCAGGATATTTGACTAGCGATCTTGGAGACAGCAGGTAACTCAATCGTGGTGGTGGTTCTCCGTGATTGAAGTCTAGATAAGATATCAAGTTGAGTATAACACAGCCACCATCGGCGGGAAAGGAGCACGTGAGCCAGGGGCGTGCCTGTTTGACCACGACCACTTCCGTTTCATGCACACACTTGTCTTCAGCGATCCTGCATAAGCGAATTCATAAAAATCGCCGACCAGAATAGTATATTCTCAAAATTAATTCATCCACTTCCGATGCTGGGGATTAACCTACGGTCTGTGTTAGAGTCTCAAAAGGGCAGTGACCTCGCGTTCTCGTCGTGTCAAACTTGGTAGCTCTTCTCAGCTGCAACCATTATCTTGCTGTGGTTTTGTCGTTTTACCCCTACCTTGCCTCAGGCGCGTCTGGGCACACCAGTCACACATACTCGTCGTCATTCTCAACCCCTGAGCTACGACAGAAATAGCCACAGCGCATCACTTCTCTTCGGATATCTATTGACTACGCGCGTGGCCCCCGTACTTGTTCAATTGCGATGTCCCGTCGCTTGCTGGGGACCGACTTTCCACGTGACTCGGCAAAGCTCGCTAACGCGCGCGTGATGTTTTGGTTTGTTCTCATTCGATCGGAAGGCTCGAGTCGGTAGTATATATGCCAGCTCGTACAGCGGGCTCTTGGGTAAAACCTCTCGCGCATTACACCCCGAACTCGCTAATATGAGTACACGACCACGGCTAAGCCTGAAACCAGGAGCTCCTAATGTTCCACAGAGGAGTTCTCTCCGTCCTCCGCCAGCGAGATCACCTCACATTGCCCAATCCCCACAATATGCATTATCCCAACCGCGTCGGTCAAGGGCAACGCCTTTTCAGGCTGTTTATATGTTACCCCCAGCTCCCCCTTACTTGGAGAAAAGTACATTAATGCCGTTGGTGAGCATCTCTTGATACTCATACCCAGTAATTGAACTGAATTGGTATAATTAAAGATGAGCTCCCACCACGGTTCTCATGTTTCTATTGCGTCCCAATACTCTTTTGATTCAGACCCTGCGCGATGGAACGCCGGTTTAGTGACATTTCAACCAGAACCCGATGATGACCTGCACAATCCTGATCCTCGTCGCGACCGCCGTATCGACTCGGCCGGTTCTATATTCACTATCCGCGGCCTTATGAATCTAGGGTGCTTGAGTCTCCTAATTGCCGGCCTTGTTGGATTATTGTGAGTCTTTACTGATCGAAAACCTACAACCGGCGGTTAGTTGATTCTTCCCCAGTGCTGTTTATCCTTTGCTATCGGCATTTCTGAAGAAGGATACGTCTACCTTGGGGGCTTACAACCTTGGAGGAGTAAATGCCAGCGGACAAGTCCCCGAAATGAACGGGAACTTTGGATTGATCGACAAGGATACGCCAAAAGAAGCATACACGCACACATCTCTGGATGATGGGAGCGAATGGGACCTGGTATTCAGCGATGAGTTTAATACCGATGGACGCTCATTCTACCCTGGCGATGATCCATACTGGGAGGCGGCCGACCTGCATTATTGGTAAGGACCTCTATGCTTCATTATATTATCGAGCTAACTGTTAGGTTTCAGGGGGACAAATAACTTGGAATGGTACTCGCCGGACATGATCACAACTTCAAGCGGTGCTCTTAATATTACGCTCGCAAAGCAAGATTGGAGAGACCTTCATTATAAGGGCGGGCTTCTAAGTTCATGGAACAAGTTCTGTTTTACCGGCGGGTATTTCATGGGTGGGTACTTTAAGCTATCGCCATTCGGTCAAATATACTCACTCAACTTTCAGTTAACATTTCCCTCCCTGGGTCTAGCAAAGCATACGGTCTCTGGCCCGCAGTATGGGCAATGGGGAACCTCGGTCGTGCCGGCTACGGTGCCTCACTTGACGGAACCTGGCCCTATACTTACGTACGTCTATCACGCTCGACGCCCCATCCCCGTATCTTATTTTTTCCCAGGACTCGTGCGACGTCGGTACCCTCCCAAATCAAACTTTCCCAGACGGCACACCCAAATCGGCCACAGTTCACGGAGATAAATACAACGGCAACGTGCTCTCCTACCAACCTGGTCAGCGATTGAGCGCGTGCACATGCCAAGGAGAATCTCACCCGGGCCCGAAGCACGCGGATGGGTCGTTTGTCGGACGAGGCGCGCCGGAGATTGATATGTTCGAAGCTCAGGTGGATTCGGGAACGTTGATTGGGCATGTTAGTCAAAGTGGACAATGGGCGCCGTTTAATTATGCGTATGAGTGGCTGAACACGACGTACGTTTATTGCAATACAGCCCACTCTCCGATGCATAGAGCTGACCTTTGCTGTGTCGCAGGGACAACTTAAAGATCTACGGCGAAGATACATTCTTGAACTCATATGTGGGCGGGGTGTACCAACAGGCAACTAGTGGGGTGTCGGTCACTAACCAGGTTTGTAACCAATCTTCCTGGATACGCCTACCCGCTCACGCATATATACACTTAGGAGTGTTATACCCAAGGTGGCGGGTGCTTCGCCGTTTACGGGTTTGAATACAAACCTGGAGCCGATGGCTACATTACCTGGACAAACGATAACAAACCTGCATGGTCTATCAGGGGAGCTGGAATGACCGCTGATCCTAGGGTAGAGATTGGAGCACGGCCAGTACCGCAAGAGCCAATGGTAAGAACTTTAGTTCCGGGACATATCAAGTTCCTAATCACATTCGCTCGATAGTATATGATTCTGAACCTAGGAATCTCCCCCAACTTTGGCGCGATTGATTGGGATCATCTAGTGTTCCCAACTTGGATGCTCGTAGACTGGGTGCGCGTGTACCAACCGAAAAGCTCACATAATGTTGGTTGTAGTCCGCCTGATTATCCCACGGCAGAGTATATAGACAGGTAAGTTCTGCGTTTCGTTCACCTAAATACGCTCTCAACAACTTTCAATCGGCTTTACAGATACGTTGAGGCATACACCAATCCCAGTGAGTGAATCAATGAGTATCTAATTGGCGGTTTGGCTAAACTGGATCTTGATAGACTTGACTACTTGGGTGGACGATTACAAACAACCGATCCCCAAGAATCGACTTGTCGATAACTGCACCTAACTTGGAGACCCAGCAAGTCACAATAGTCAAAATTGCTTATGTCAAACCAATAATGGTTCTCGGGGGGACGTGCCAATATATCCTTATGGGAAATTGGTATCAGCACCGCATTTGACTCGTCTGCGTCCTGGGAGCTTGTAATTTTGGGCTTGTTGAGATATGAGATGGACCCCAGTGTAATCCTTGGATATAATTTATGTTAAGTGAAAATAATACAGTCCGTACACCAAATGCCATGAAATGCACTTAGCTTGCGTTGTGCTACCGATCTCGGGGCCTTGCGCGCTGCGCCAGTGTGTGGTGTATGGTGTGGCACGACCTATAGGTCAGCTCAGCCTCCGGCGAGGTTGGGGGCGCAATTAGAGCTGTTTTCCTAGTCGGAATTCGCGCCATATCCGGGGGGGCAGACTTAGTTTTTAGGCACGTGCCCGCAAGCTGAATTTAGTTGAATTTAGTGTGCGCGACGCAACCCCCCTAATCCTGGAGGCACTTGGCTGGGACATCAAATGCTCACGTTCATCATAAGGGGTGCCGACCCCCACATGTGGTCTACTTTGACTTCTGATTGAATGATACAACGTGAAACTTACATAATATGCAATCCGCAGCGTGGAACGCCCATAAGCGAGGCGGGCGAGGGTGTCGCTGAGTGAGGTGGGTGGAGGCTCAGCTGAGGTCGGGGGGCAAGGAGCCCGACGTTTAGTCACAACATGTACGGCAATGAGACCCAGTTGGTTGCGATCTTTGCGCCGAGGCTACTATATAAGAATACATTCGTAGAGTTCCTCATTACACTATTCGAACCCCTCACTTTTTCCTCAGTTATGCCTGAGCCTGTCAAGCCAGCTGAATTGCCCCAATGGAATATCCCTCCATCCGACACAACAGTCAAGGTCAGCGTTATTGATACCACCTCTCGGATCAAGGGGCTGCCAACATCATTATTCTTCGCCCCACTAATCCCCGGCAACGACATTATGAAAGCTCCCGCTTATGGCTTCCTCATTGAGCATGAGCCCTCGGGCAAGAAACTTCTCTTCGACCTCGGTGTATCAAAGAATTGGAAGAATGGTCCGCCTACTGGTGAGCACCCGTTTTTCATACCGTGGCGCCCCCCGTTTGAATCGTTATCATGATAAAATAGTCGCCAATGCAATTATTGGGAACCAATGGCAAATTGATGTCGAGAAGGATGTCTCGGAGATCTTGGTCGAACATGGCGTGCCCCTCAAGAGCATCAATACAGTTATCTGGTCCCACCACCATTGGGACCACACTGGCGATCCATCCCTCTTCCCATCCACTACTTCGCTTACGGTCGGCCCGGGTTTTACAAAAGCTCTGACTCCGGGTTACCCAACGAATCCGGACTCACACATTCTCGAGAGCGCATACAAGGGCCGCGAACTAGTTGAAGTCTCATTTGACGACGAGGCGGAACTGCTCCTCGGTCGCTTCCGTGCAATCGACTACTTCGGTGATGGTAGCTTTTATCTTGTCGACTCTCCTGGGCATGCAGTCGGCCACATCTGCGGACTAGGACGCACAACCCCAGATACGTTTGTGTTCATGGGTGGCGATATATGCCACCACATCGGGCAGATGCGGCCAACCAAATACCTTCCCTTGCCCGAATATATTTCCCCCAACCCTTTCAGACCGCGTGGCCCTCCCTGCCCAGGATCGATCCTTATGAGCGCTCACCCACGTTGCACCACTACCGAACCTTTCTATAGGGTTGCCACGGAGGGGTTTTACGACGATCCCGAAGAGTCTCAGAAATCTCTGGGCAAACTCGAAGAATTGGACGGGTACCCAAACATTCTTACGATCATTGCACATGATAATACTTTACTTGATATTATCGACTTTTACCCGAAGACCATAAACGATTGGCGTTCGAAAGGGTACAAAGAACAAGCAATGTGGCCGTTTGTACGAGATTTCAGAGAGGCAGTCAAACTGGACTAGAACATGTCGTTTTATTAGATTGTGGTTTAAAGGAATGTTGGGCAATAGATGAAATTTGCTAACCTCGGAAACGCACTCTTGATCCGACTTTTTACAATTGAGCTAGGGGCTTTACATTCTGTGAACGCTGACGTACATACTGGGAGGAAGTGTTGATGTGGACTCGAATCTTTGCTCGAATGATGTAAACCGATCTAAATTTCTCGGATTGTAGTGCTTCGAGCCCCCAAAAGCCCTATAATTCATCATGTTCGTTGGGTTTGTTGAATAACCGAACAGCGTCGTGGTACTATTTTATCCAACAGTTGGATCAAAGAGCGTATTAACAAAATCCAAAAACTGACCTTGTTCCCTTCAGGCACCCAATCAAGGTTTTCGCGTAAAGCATTATCCTCTGGCCGATGGCCCTCCTCAGCCGCCTGCTGCGCCTCTAACACGCCGTCTTCGTATAATATCACTCCACGCTCCACCACTCGTTTGGCATGGGCGCCCGATTTAGATTCAACCGCATCAAGCTCGATTACTGAAAGGTACTTGTCGATCACGACCGAGACTTCAATGCGTAACGTCCCAGCAGGAGAAGGTACAAGGCCATCAAGAACAAGCCGGGCAAGTAGCAGGTTATCGCTTGCACGAGGGCGAGATCCTTCCCGGAGTTCGATAACAGCTGAGCGCTGGTTGTCGTGCACAGTAGTGAGTGTGACATCCGCACGGCGAGGCAGGGTCGAGAAACGTCTGATGAGAATGTGGGAATAGCTACCATGCAGGACGACGTTGAGGGCGAGTGGGAGAATCGTTACAGGCTCCTGGAATAATGAGTAAGAGGCTAGCATTGCAGTACCGCGAGCGATGGTATCCACGTGTTCGCGTCGGATAAGAACGCCTTCGACACCAAGTATTTCGTCAAGAGAGCCAATCAAGGGATCGTCCTGCAGAAATACAATCGTGTGCGGCGTGCCGTGTTTAAGTGTTTGTTGTATGTCGAACGGGGGAGGGATGATGTCAAGTAACGTAAAAAAGGCTGCATATTCGCCAAGCAAGTAGGTAGCGCCGTTTGGAGATACGATAACCGCTGGCCCCTCCTCAACCTCGGTTGGGTGAATATGAAGTGCATCTGCGGCGGCGTATGCCTCGTGAACGACATGGGCACCACCTTCGGTGCATCCAAAAGCCGCCTTTGTTGCGGAAGAAACAAGCTCGCGTCGGGCTGCAGAGAGCTGGAAGGGTGTGGCTACATAACATTCGACAGTGGTTTTGGTGTGATCTGCGGAGTAGAATTGGAAACAACAGTGCACGTGTGTGCCGGAGCCTGCGGAGGCACACTAGGGTGTCTCGGACGCAGTGAAGCGCCCAGGGGAGCCGCCCGCACTTGGCCATATACACACGCCAACCGAATACTCCCACGGTTGGCTCCTTCGGCGTACGACCACCATCGTCGCCATATACGTATCGCTCGTTCGCGCCTCCGCGCTCTCTCTCTCTTTTCCCTCCCGCCCCCCGTATCGTGTCGTGTAGCCAGATCTGGCCCACCGGCCCGCGAGCCATCCCTCGCGTCCCGGCGCCCCGGTCAACCATTCACCGCTATCGCGGCTCTGGGTCCCCCACTCCCACCGGTTATCCTGGCTCCATGTACCTTACGCCTTAGGGCTACATAAATAGTTTATATATTCATGCATATTCACATCACCTAGCGTAAGGGCGCCTCCCTCGTCAGGCGCGCACCCAGACCGAGATCCGGCAGGTCAGGAATAAATTACAAGAAAGGCTCACCAATCATTGGCTCGAGCTGTGCAAACACGGTTTTTAATATTTGTGTACTATCTTGTGTTTCGTCGGCGATTGTGTTCCAAAATTTTCCCTCGCCCAGGCCAGATTTTGTTCTGTCCAGGGGTGTAGCTATCTTGGCAAACATTTTGTCCAACGCCAACCGCCCCTGAGCAACAACGTCGGCTTTCCCTGGTGTGTGGCTCGTCGCGACAAAAAAGCGGTCTTGGCTATCAATATGGACACCAAGCCCTACATAGAGAGACTTTAGGGGGGAAAGCGTCGCGGAAGATAATGTTGAAGGGGTATACCCTGCATAGTAGGTCGCGCGGAGATCGCAGAAGATCCACGGGTCAATAATAACAGCAACCCGAAGCATAGAAATAATTGCGTGGCAAAAGTTTGCCTGAGAAAGAACGGATAACTGCCAGACACCGAGTTAAACAATCGAGGCGCCATCCAAGCAAAGTCTCATAAGAGCTAGACCTCAGATTTGTTTCAATAATAAGCAGAAGGGACACAAATGCGGCAATATGGAGGATAAGTCGTGGTATGACGTCACGTGCTCAACTCCCGACCGCCCTTTGTATTTGTTTGCTCTTTAGGGTCTTCGGCCATGTTGGTGGCAGGCGTATGCACCGCACGGACCGCTATTTCGAGCGCAAGACCATTCACATGTCACTCTCAAACCATTACTATCCAAAACAGTCGACGGTTCAAAACGGGGTTTCAGCCACGGACTATTTAAGCAAGCTCTGCAGGATAACCTCTAGGTCCTTCTCGATTGTCTTGTCCAAGCCTTCTTCCTTCGCCAACCAACCAAGGCTTTCAGCTCGCTTCGAGACCGCTCGTGAGGTATGGCCAATATACATGGCAAGCTCTTTCTCTTCTTCCTGGCTTACGCTCTGCACCTGAGGGCTATCAACAAGCCCTGGTGTTTTCAATTAACAAGCGCCCCCCTGTATTTATATGCGCCAGAAACATACCTTTCTTGTACAGTACTGGAGCAACCAGCTCTGTGATGTGGTGAATCGACGACTCGTTAGAAGCAGCGAAGAAGAAATTGTCGTATGCGTCCGTTTTAGTTCCCTTTTGATGCTGAAGTAGCGCATAGTTTAGCGCAACCAAATAGAGTCGTATCAAGTCGCCAATATAGATATTAATCCAGATGTTCGAACCATCGCCGGCGTGAGATACTGCGCGCCGGCGGAGTGCAATCCTGTTAGTTTGCTTCATCAGCGCCTGGAACAGCTGACGCGGGACGACATTGGGTAACATACTCGATAACCTTGGGGAGTTGGACCGACTTTTTGTTACCAGGGCCAGTTCCCACGCCATAGACTAGACCGGGGCAGATGATGATACCAGTTATAATTCCGTCGTTATGTGCTTTGAGGATCCTATGGACACCAGTGATGTTACTCATTTTGGGGATGCAATGCGCCAATATGCTTACTCAAGGTCAACGAGACGGTGAGGGGCGGCTGGAGGGATAGCGCGTATTTCTTCCGTGTTTGTATCCTATGCATGAATGAGCACGGTATTGATGTGCCGTAAACCTGTTCACTCACATCCCAAATCTTGTCGCTTTGTGCACTAAGCACGCCAGAGATATTGCCATCTATGACGAGGGCACTTCCGCTATAATCCAAGCGGTTCAGCCATCAAAAGTGCCTCAGACATTCTGGGAACTAAACGTTACCTTGTGTGTAGTAGAATACCTTTCTTTTCCCTCTTTCCCAGCCCACTTATGACACTCTTCGTAAGTGCAACATCGTCCGCGTCGGCGACATTAATAACTAAGTCGGCCTTTGCGGATTCTGCCTCGATTAGCGCAAGGTCCGAATGTGATCCATGTAAAATTGTAATTCTGCTAGGGGCTAGTGCATGCACTGCTTTCCCCACTTCAGGCTTGCGGGCGAGAGCGGTGATGGTCGCAGAAGGGTACTGGGCCAACAGTGGAGCGAGGAGGGCTCCACCAACGTAGCCAGTAGCTCTGCAACGCAGGAAGGATGGGGTGTTAGTCAGTGTCGAGTGACCATGTGATTCACTTACCCGAGGAAGAATATATGCTGAGGAGAAGACATTGTAGTAGAGATTAGTAGAAAGCAAGCACAGATCTAAGTCGACGAATTCTCCCGCACCTCGTACCTGGTTTATATAGTATGCAGAAACCTCTCCCGGCTATCATCATATCCGCCTATTAGATTGGCACGGGAAGAGTTATATTAAACATTGCGCTTTTTTGTGCTAGAAAGATGCCATGGATTTGTGATCGCCCTTGGTTTACGGTGATGTCATGACGAATCAATTGATTACCTATCTCCGTAGGGCGTTAGCACATCTCGATTCTCTCATATGCTCGGCCTCGGGCCAGCGCGAGGCCGAGGTCGGTAAACCACGATGCGGAAATGGTCCCGCTAATCGCGAAAGTGTCTCATGGCTGGGCTGGCGAGGTCACACACAGCAGGTAGGGTTGAAATCACCGAGAAGTATCGCATGGTATTGCAGTTACAGGCCTGCGCCCACGTTGATCCCCATATCCAAGCAACAAATCAAATATAGATCCTACGAATAGCTGTTTAATGCACTATCTCAACAAGGATGAAGCCAAGTGTACTCGTGCTGCGCTTGAATTTTTTTAGTCAGCTGACACGGACTTTAATGCAGCTCTCTCTATCATTGCGGGTGGCCACTTTGCGACTCCTGGCCTCGTTCTCATTTTAGTTGAATAGTATACTGGTGCAAGCTCCCGAAGCGCGTCGGGCCGAGATATAAGAGCCGACATACGCCGTAAACTTGAGCGCATTTGCAGATTCGAACGCGTACAATATTGGTAGATCCAACCCAAGAAACCGATATTGTACAGGCAAGTTGATTTGGTGGGTAACATTAATTTTGGTACTCTCAGACGGCCTTCTCACCACCATCGCTCGCTTCTCGCATGCGCATCCATAGACCGCCCTATGAAACGAAATCGCCACCATGAATCCAACCTCTTTCACTACGATGGGAGGAACACATACCGATGCATACGTCGTCAAGTGACTCTTCATCCAATTCTTTTCTATCGCCTTGCGGCCGGGACCATTCTGCCAGTGTGAGGGAGGCAGAGACTCGGGCGGTTGAGCTTCGGGAGCAAGCACTATTTGGTCGATACGTTGGAGGAGTCGGATGATGAAGTATGATGATTCGCTGATCGCAAATGAGAAGTGATGTGAGATATATGCGCCCGAAGCTGGTCTGTAACCTTACTTGTATGCGAACTGCTGTCCTAAGCACTAGGTAATATACGGGGTTAAAGTTTTATTTAGTTACCTAGAAGAAAAATACCTACGATGCGAGGGCCCGCACTAAATGGCAAGAAAATGAACGGATTAGGAGTTACGTATTTCTTCATCCGTTCGTCGAGCCATCGTTCAGGATCGAACTCGTCTGCATCAGGCTGTACGCTTGTCAAAAGGCTTGCTAAGGTTGCATACGAGTGACCACATACGCCCCAGAGATCCTTTCGCCTATGCATGTGTATAATTGACATTGGTACTCTGCGATACAGCTCCAAGGTTAGTGACAGGACAATGTTGGCACTGGCGTCACGGCTAAAAACTTACTGGGCACCCTTTGGAACATAAAACTTTTGTCCGCCAGACTTCAACACTACAGATCGTACCGCAGTACGTTCGTTGAATGGCACAGGTGGGAAAACGCTAACGGCGCTTCAGATGGAAAGTCCATTGGTGGATATGCGCCGACCTACCGAAGGACTTCGTTGATGAAGGCTCGTAGGTATTTCATACCTCTTAGCTCTTCGAAATTCGGGCACTGGGAGGTCCCAAACGTGGCGAGTACCTCAGCACGGAGTTTGTCGAGACATGCGGGATACATGGCGAGCGCATAACATGCGAATGTCAAGGTCGCGGCAGTCTAATGGTGCGAAGTGGGGAACAAGATCAGACAGCGAGAGATGTTTACATACAGTGTCGCGTCCAGCGATAAGGATATTCAAAAGCTCGTCCTTGATGACCTTTTCGTCTGCACGGGAACTTATTTGTTTGGTACAATTTGGTGGGCGGATGGACTCCTTACCGTCAGAAAATCCCACCAAATGATCCAGCAGAGTATCTCCCTTATCTCCCGGGATCTTACTATTTTTGACCTTTAGCTTGCCTTCCCTTTTAAATTGGAGCCTTTCTTCCAAAATCGGATCCGTAAACGCGTTGATAACCCGCATACTTTCATCTGTCTTGTCTTTCCAAATCTCGAACAACGGCCATAACTTCGCAAGCCAAAACCTCAACATCAGTTGCTCCTGTGCCCTATTGAATGCGGCCGCAAATGTTGTACTCTCATCTGTCGGAAGCTCGTGCGGATAGGGTAGCGGAGCATTCAACGAGTGTATCGAGCTCCCGAACAGGAATTCGGTAGCCGAGTCGAGCGTAAATCGGCCGACGAGGTCTTGGATATCTACAGCGGGTGATTCGGGCTCGGAGAGGCGGGAGAGAAGACGGGAGATGGCGATGTCGGAGTGCTGGGCGAAGAGGTCAACGTGGGTGACACGTTCGCGGTGGAAATAGGGGCGGGTCATGGATCGGTGGAGTTGCCACATGGAGCCGTCTGAGTTGAAAACCCCGACGCCAAGGACCGACCGCATTTTAGCTTTGAAGACACCCCCTATATTCAGGTTGTTAGCGGTGGTTGCGGGGAAATGGAACAACAAAGGATTTAGAAGTAGATAATTCACCTTTCTCAAAGCTGTTGAAATCTGTACTAAGGACGGCCTTGATGCACTCGGGATCGCAGGTGAACAACTAGCAATGGTTTATACCTTGTTTGATAATATAGTTACGAAGCGAACCGACCTGGTCAGCGCCAAACAATTTTAAGTTGAATGTATGCCCAAGAGTGTCAAAATATTTGAGAAAAGCGTCTCCTATATATTCTGATAAAGTTTTAAAATGGAGTGAACCTGCCAGCAAGGACGACGCATACCTGTCTTCCGAGCTCTTATTCCATCTCGAATGAAGTCCAGATTCCAGGGTAGCTTGGTTTTCACACTCGGTGCCTCGACAACATCTAGACCGAGACATCTTCGATCGCGCTCCCTTGAAAGCGCTCGAACAACGCGTTTAAAGTAGAAATATATGACAAGAATGGTAACTGTTGTAACCATACGTTGATACTTAGCAGCGATGTACCGTTGAGCCAGCGGGAAGTTCGCAGCATATGAGGAGATAAGCCCTAGAGTCGAGTAGGTGGCCAGAGGTGGAGCCAACACGACGGGGATAACAGTCAGAAGAAACGAGACCCCCGGAGTAAGCTGTACACGCTGAGTGCCCCGCACCATGTTAGCGTATCAAGCACCAGACTGGCCAGTACACAACCTTTATATACTCGTATAGTTCCACGCCCTCTTGGAAGTGGGACAGTATCTTTCACCCCACTGTCAGCAGCAAAAGGGGCTGACTGCGCGCCCGAACGTGGGGAATATGGTTCATGTGCCTCATGCCTGAGAGACTCGAAGCAGAGGTTTCTCCAGCTTCTTGAGAGAATTGTTCTTGAGCAAGTTGATCTCCTTGTGAATTCTCGAGTGTATAGGCAGCACCCACAAGAAGTCAGCAATGGGTCGGCGCCCGGGCGGATCTCCTACTGGGCACGTGACCTCGGGCGCTTGTTATGACCTGCTTGAACTCACACCCACAACGATCATGGCATACTCTTCCTCTAATCCTTTTGGCTACGAAGAAGATGAATTAGGAGGGGGATGGGGAGCTCCAGCTCCCAAGAAAGCATCCTCTGGTGATATCCTCAAGGACGCGATGAAAAAGGAGGCAGTGATCAAGTACGTCACCCCACTCGCGCCTTGGCGTGGATATAAACTGACAGTCGGACTTTCGCAGAGACATTATCGCTGCTCAGGAGGACCTCCGAGGTAAGGTTTTCCCAGTCTCTTTATCGACTTGTTCTAAATGGCGTCCAGCTTTAGTAGGGCGCGTGCAGTCCGTGCAAGCAGAGGTGGATAAACTCGCATCGGGAAATGCCACTCTGCAAATGTACATCGACAATCTCACTAAACAAATCGCGAAGCGATGACTTTTAACCCTTTTGTCTCTGCTACGAACCCATCAACCCTTGATAACTACCCCCGAAACTGACGTGTTATAACTCTGCATCACTTATCTATTCCCCTGCCGGTCCAAGGGAATGAACACTACTAGAAATACAGCATCACGGGTTGTTAAGAATGGAAATCCCGTAAGAAAAATCAAATCACCATGTGCATGCCGCAGAGTATACCTCTCACCCCACCCTCCATAGTGTCCGGCCGTCCATATTTCTTGGTATCCCACACAGTCGCTCGACGCCTAACGCCACGTTGAATTAACCCCGAGATTACAGCCTTGAATGTCGCTTCGACATCTAATCCTGCAAAGCCACCAAAAACTAGCCTCGTGTTGGGTAATTGGCAGGAGCCAAACCTACTAATGCATGTCAAGAATTATCGCGCCGATTCAATGCAGGCCAGACAGGGAGATTCTGATACTAGCCCTGGCACGAACCCAGATCCTAAGTTAGTTGAGCGTGGATGTGATGTTGACTCCCACAACCGGCGAGTCAGTTACCATTTGCACACCTTCTGCGGGTGCAACATATCTTGGTGCTCGCGTCAACCCCTCCACGTTAGGTGCAACAATCGCTTGATTTCTGTATATAGCTCGGCAGGGCTGCACACCAACCATCTAATTACGGTCACGGAGCAGCGCGAGAGTTTTCCTCGTGGGAAGACAGGGCAATAGCCCAACTGCTACGTAACGTGTTTGCTGATAGCTGGTACGCCAGATGCCCCCTATGAGATAGAGACGACGAACCATCGCAAATAATCGGTCAACCCAATGATCCATCGCCCCGCTACTCAATAACCTATCTATAACGCTCTCTCCCAGTCAAGCTTTGTCGTAATAAAGACGGTGGAGCCCACTCCGGATCCATGGAAAACAAGGGTCGTAATGGAGTCTTCGGGCTGTCGCCGAACAAGTCAAAGCTTTTAGCGCCGACAATGTCCACCGAAACGCTTGCGGACTGGCGGTAGGTCATTAAAGTGAGGTGTTCCTCCCAAATTGAAGTATTTTGAGTTCAAATCCTTAGACATTTCCGCACTCCTGAGGTGACAGGATTCTGGTTGAGGTGCCAAGCTGAGTGGATAGTACCCTCACATTCCATGTCTCGAGGAGCCAACCTAGAAGACACAAATTCCATTTTTCGAAAAGAGCCACACAAAACAAGCCCGACTATTCCAGGAGATCGGTAAAGGGTGCTGGTTTGGTGCGTTCTCCACAAGATGGTGGTTGAGTGCAACTGGAGGCGATCACGTGATTAATACACACTCTCTCCCTGGCGCTTATCCAAAATGGCCACCGAAACCTGAACGCGACTGCATTGTTTCAGTCCGAGTGATAGACACAAATGAGCTTACATATTGGGGTAACGGCGGGGCTTGTCACAAACGAATAGCCGCATCTATTAAATGATCACTGGTAGGTAATAAAAAGGGCTTCGGGATGGGCAAAAAGTCGCTGAAAGTACTCCATAAATCTATAGACATAAAATACATATTCTATTGGGCGGCCGGATGCATGAAATGTCCCCTGGCTCCTTAAATATACCATATAAATCCCTTATCATAGGTAACCCCGTTTAACCAAAAGCGTTTAAAAGTCCCACAACGTGCCTACAATTACTGATGAGCATACCAGCAGGAATATGCAGCAACACGATCTCACCGAACGCAGGTATCCCCCGCTCCTTGCATCCCTGCATCATCTCCTGATTTCCGTCCCAGTTTGAAGTAATCATTACCACTAATGCGTTGGTATCAACCTGTGAGCTTGGTGGCTGGCTGGTGGGTCAAAGTCAGCACGCACCTTCAGCATTCCACTTGTAGAAGTTTTCCGCCAGTAACTCCATGGTTTTCGGGCGGCCAAGCTTCTTGGTATCCCATAAGATGGCCCGGTCACCCACACCTCGCTCGATTAGCTCCGCAATAGTAGGTCCAAAGGTTTTGAGCACATCCGACCCTAAGGCACACAGTATCAGCGATGTGTCTCACAAAGTATCAGCAGTACTCACCGATCCAAATCAAGAACCATTGATCCGACTGTAAACAAGTGGAAAGCGCTGCACCGATACCAGTACCGGTGCATATCCTAATCCCGCGGCGATACAAGGTGGACGTATTGCCGACACCCGCAAACTATTAGAGATCCGCATCAGCAAAGTATTTCAAATCATGGCTCTTGCCTTACCTTAACTTCTCGAGTCCATATATGTGTGGGCATGTCGTCCACAAGCGCACGAGTAAAGTCGCCCTGAACACCGCACACCATGTAGTGATATTTGGCATCTTTCCCTTCACTATCCGGTGATGAGACGGAGCTTCTTCTATGTAGCGCCGAGGCATGGATCAACTCACCTGATCGTGCCGAACGCGTGGTATTCCAGCACAGCAGTACGAGAAATACGCCCAAGAAGGCCCTGTTGCAATCCACGATCGAAACGAATGACGGCTACCTTTTGAGACGGCTAAATGGTAGACATGTCAGAACAACGGAGCATATGCCTATGCGAGTATAACCTACCAATTCAACGTGAATCGGCACTTTGCGTGTGTATGTCCAAGGTAGCACGACTCTGTTCGGTAGCTGAGCAGTCGCCACGCACGAGGGGGATTGAAACACATACGCGATAGCCATGAAAATTGTCAACCAGAGCTCTTGATGGTGCGCAAATGTATAGCTGTTGGCTGCGAATGAGCTCCGTGATTTGCGGTAACCGTTTTCAAGGATAATGTAAATCCAGGTCACGATAACGCCTTTGGGTAGACTGCGTCAGCCAGCGTAGTACATCCAAATACGATCCAAGCTTACCAGTCCACCCGATGAATCGGTGGTTCCGCTCAAACACGCTATCAATACCAAGTCAGTCCCTTTACAACGTTGATATGAGTGTCAAGTGACATACTTGTGATGAGTGTTGCGAACCCAGGGGAAAGCACTAATGCAAACGAAGACGATTGTCGTCAAGACTATAACACCCATGGTCAGGACACCGGGAGCGATATTTTCTCGGTCTCGGAACAAATTGACCAGGTTGTAGATGAGCCAACCAACGGCTGAAACTGAACAGCCCGAATGAATGCCACCGAGGTGCTGCAAAACTGATGTGCAGGTCAACCGGAACCAAAGAGGAGTCCACTACGTGCGTACGTTGAGCAATATCCAGCGGGTGGAGGCAAGTGAGCATACCTTGGCAAAGCAGGTGTTGACGATCAGGTACAGCAACCGGCCAAATAACTCGTTGCGCACGACCACTCCTGCCAGGATATTGCCGATAACGAACCCTCCGGTGTTCTCGCGGGCGTAGGGGAAATGACCCAAACCTGCAGTGATCATACCAGCGAGCTCGAATAGCACGACAAAGGTGAAGAATTTGCTAGGTAACACATATGTGTGAGCCACCTATCGAGACAAACATGATACGAGCTTACCGGTACGTATTAAACCAGAGCTGAAACCTGATCCAGCGAGACGCCGGTACGAACCGTGGCTTGGGCTTGGGGGCTGACTGCGCGGGGACTGGTTTGCCGCCCGAATTACCCTTTTCATCGGCTGGAGGAATCGCCGGAGTTGTCACTTGGCCGGTCCTGAGGAGTACGGATACCGCTGCAAGGTTGGGCTCTTGGGGTTTTTCGCTCTTGACGGGGGTCGGGGCAACCATAGTGTTGTTCATTGATAGGTTGGGCCTGGGTAAGATCGAACAAACGGTTAAGAATAGTACGAGGGCTGGCAGTATGCGCTCACGTGAAAGCGCCAGACCCCTCCTCGGCTAGAGAAACCTGTTGATCGGAGCTCATGTGGGTAGAAGATAATGTATAAGAATAAGACGAAGCCCAGTGAAGAAGGGCAAGAAGAAGAGATGGGGAGAAGATTGGGCTGAAGGAACGGGCCAAGTGGCCGCATTTATACCCCAGAAACAGGCAGTGGTGCAATCCGCAGACCACGTTCCTGCTCTGCCGTCACGAACACCCATCCGGCACGCCGAATGTTCTACCCCAAACGCCCATCAGCGATGCCATGTGGAATACGGCGGGATAGCTGATGCAGTGCTTAGTGTACGACGTTTCAACCGTTAAACGAGGCAGGATGCCTACAGCAGGCGTCATAGCCGTGACACTAGACGGAATAGCCAGGATCAATTCCCGAACAGGGGGATTTTTTCCCGCGAAGGCATCCGGAGATATGTACTTATCTTTCAACCCGGAGATATTTTTGCGAGACACAATAAGCTTCCCCGCCGCATCAGCCGTTGTCATTACCTAATGGATGTGCACTCGTCACTGGCACGGCTGGATTTATCAGAGTCGTTTCCAGCCCTAAGTCTGGGTCATTGACTCACAGTAAGTCCACGCCCCGCTCGGCCACCGGGGGTGGGTTATATGCAAGCGGTGCCAAGTCTGAGGACCACAATTTCAGACAAGGTTTACTGGAAACGTGGATAACTAAACGTGGGTGTGCAGGTGGGGTCAAGTCCCAACGGTAGTGAAATAAGGGACGGAAAGAATCCTCGCGCAGTCCTTTGGTGGTTCGAAATTGAAGCTTCGAGCTCGAGATCCTCCCTGCAGACCAACCTAATCAAATATTTTCAGGTTGAGACCTGGGAGAAGCCGATCAGTTAAGCTTCTGCCGCACAGGCCGCCCCGAACCACCGAGCACGGTGGGAGGAAGATGGAGAGCTGCGAATCCGCAGTCTACCTTAATACAATCGAAGAGTGGTCGAATTGGCCTAAGGACCTATTCGGTAGGTTAATATTATTTACCAGCGATTGGATGTTATGGGGAGCTGAAAACCCCGACTGTGAGTTCGTTGGATGCTGCTGCGCTCGCACTCATATTCCGCACTAGAACAACCATCTCCACTCGAATCTATGCGCAGCTTCGAGGGGTAAAAGACACCTAGCCACCAGCGTGCTACCCTGACCACAGTCTCAAGCGAGGCAACGTACCTCCTATTAGGGCCAACCCTCGGCTTCGGTATGATACCTTCAGCATGGACCAGATATCAAGGCACCTTATCTCGCATGGACGCTCCCAAATTCCTCTCCAAGAAGGCTCAAGACAAACCAGCAGGCTGTCGGGAAGTAGACGAAACCCTTTGGCCGCAAGGTAACGTCTGAGAACAACGAGGTAAAATCGACACAGCAACTATGCGTGGAGCACGACCGACTATTCAGCCTCCTTGCCCATGCCGTAGGACAACCGGCGTCGAGGTCGCCGACGGCGCTTGTCCTTTGCTGAGCCTTTCGACCCATTCAATGGCGGCGACCACGCTTGCACCCATTCAGTCGCGCAGGGAGACATCCGGCGCCTAGTCTGAAATACGTCGTTGACATCCCCGAGTCACCCTCCCACAAAACCAGGATAATTGATTCCAAAATCGATTACCGTAAATCACCCCTAAAATGGATTCCAACTCCGTTCCTAATCATACACCTATATATCCAAACATCGGCTTGCCAGACCGCCCACCCCGAGCAAAGCCCACACACTGCCACGCAAAGTAGAGAATGAAACCAGCAAAGATGACCCCTAGAGCGACGAGAGCACCAGTAAGCGCTCGATTGGGTATACCTGGTGGGGTAGTAGCCGCTCCGGACGCGGTCGAGCTGGGCACAGGACTGGCGTGGGTAGCGGACGCAGATTGAGAGTGGGTAGCGGACGTAGATTGGGGGTCGGGCGCTCGGGCGATAAGGCGGTTGATGCTTCGCGCGAGGTTCTGCCCGCATTGCTTACAAAACGAGTGACCGGACGGGAGAAAAGGGGTACGTACGGGTATTGTTCTGGATGAGAGCTCCTGGCATAGTGCATAGGTTTTTGGGTCGGGTGACTTGCTGGATAACGTGATTGATAAGTACCGGGGGCAAAAATCAAGGTACTCCCAACTCACCAATCAATTGGGTCGTAAGTTGAAGGTACAACAGGCTGGGCAGATACAGGAGCAACCAGGTTCAGACATAGTAGCCAAGCCAAGGCAGCTAAAACGAGCGTATGGAGTACAGCGCGAGTCATCTCGAGCACGGGTGGTCCCGGTAGTAAGTTGTTGCACAGCAAACGGGAGCTAAAAGAGTGACGAAATAGACTGAAATAACCTCGCTGAGGTATCGGAGCAAAGACCGAGCGCGGAGACTTGGTTGGCTTGTGGTTGTGAACATAGCGTCTTGTTGCCAGGGGGCATTTGAAATGCGTCGGCGCTTATGTCCAGGACCAGTTAAACGCACAAGGCGTGACCGGGTTGAAGAATGACGCAAATTCTAACGTTCCACCCAGGCAAACGTTTGGTTGGATTAAATTTACGAACTAGCACAACCCCTCACAACACACCGCCAACATCTGCTGTCCCCCAAAAAATTACAACAAATCCCCGCATCAAGAAGAAAAAGAACCATAATATGCAAGCAAAAAATGGGTATTATTTCAAAAACGACAAAACATGGACATAATACCAAACTAGGAGCAAGAGGCGAGGGATAGAAGCATGTAAAGAGGGACGTCCGAAAAACGAGTGTGAGGCCCAGACGCCCGAATTTGAACAGCGTTGCGACACAATAGACCATAAACCGTCCGAGACCAATCATAGCCTCCGTCCAGGCACCGCCCAGAAAACAATAGTAAACACCACACTCAAGACGGCAACCAGCACGCAGACCCAGGCCGCACGTCCAAGCAGCAAGTTGCGAACATATCGTTCCCGAATGCGCAGAGTGCGAAAGGGCGTCGTCTCGGACTGTTGGAGGAACACGAGGATAGGGTCTAGTTCGTATTGGTGTGAGATGAGAAGGAGGAATGCGATTATGAATGGTATAAATAGCTAGATGTGTGGTTGTTAGGACGAGTCGAACGGAAGTATGGAGACTTACGAAAAACCGCTTCGACTTGGGCTTCACATCCAAAAACACAAGCGAAAATGCGCATGCCAACGCAATCCACAGTACCAACAGCCCCACGCAAAGCCGCACGAGCGCACTAACAGGGGTCAAATTCCCAAATGCCTTGGCGCGCAAGAACCGGGGAAACGCATCCTGCTCCATCGCCCTAAACACGTATTCTTTCTGGTTATGGAACATGTCAGGCACCTGGGCGAGCGCAGCCGATTCGGTCTCGTATGCAGGGCTGGTTGGAGACGGAAGAGAGAGCGAGCTGAGCGGGAAGTCGTTGATACGGAGCGCAGGGGGGAGATAGACCTCCTTGTCGGCCCCGGGGACGAGGTACCGCGCGAAAATCCGCTCGGCGGAAGCGATAAGGTCTGCACGAGTGATAGCCGCATCGCGCGGGAGGATCGTCGGCGCGCGTGAAGCACGCTTGAACACCCCACTCGTGCGACGGGCTTTTTCAAATGGCGTCGTCGAGCGGGGGTCGCGGTCGTCCATCGCACTCGGCGCACGGGCTACGCGGTACCCGTCTGCACCAGTTCCACCCGGAGTAATAGGTCGGCCGGAGAGGGGCGGAACGGGGGACGGTGTGCGGCCCCGCTTCTCGATGTCGACGTCCTGTGCGCCTGTGGTGTTCATCGTCGACCGCTTGCCCGTCCCGACGCCATAAGTGGTGCTGGGAGACGAGGGCGAGGATGCACCGCCTGCGCCCAGACCGACAACATGGCCGTATATACTGCCCCGACGACGGGCGTACTCCCAGTACTGCGGCCAGTCCTCTCGAATGGTGCGACCCGACTTGCGCACATCCTTAAAGTACGCCCGACACAAGTTCTCGTGCTGCTGTACATCCAACCAAAAGTCTAGAACGTCCTCTGCTCCCTCCCGCTGCAGAAACAGGCTATATACCGTCAGCTCGAGCTCTACACCCCAATCAAGTGAGACTCACTAGAACATGAACAGGTCCACAGGCGGCCTCGTCTTTCGCGAGAGCACTTCCTCAAAGGTGGGGAGGCGGTTGCGGTGCCCCCCGCGCTGCTGGGGCAGTTGACTCTTCTCCATGGCGCCGATGGAACTATGCACAGTGAGGTCGAGGAGAACAGCAGAACAACAGTAATTTCAAATTCGCACCACATTGCTTGGTTACGTTACAGGCCCGGTATCGGCACAAGCCCAGTCGGGTCATTTGCGACAGCATGCAATTACTCCAAGGTACTAATCACTACTGCTACGGGTCAATCACCCACAAGTTCTCCAGCGCATCCACAGGTGAAGGCTCGACTGGCACAGTCCCATTCGCCCCATTATACTGTGGCTGAATGGGAGGAGGAAACTGCGGTGCAATATCCTCCATCCCATCACTATCGCTCCCATCTCCCTCGACCCCCGCATCTCCATTCACCCCAGCCCCAACCCCGATCCCAGCATCCGTCGGCTCTCCTCTCGCCATAACCTGACCCAACGGCCGCTCGTCCTCGCTCTCACTGTCCGAGTCCGCCACGGCAGGCACAAACACCGTATGCGTCGGCGTCCCATCCTCCGTATCCATGTCCGCGCCAGTCCCAACTCCTGGAGACTCGTTCGAATCGGGCGCAACCCCAACTTCGACCATATCCTCGTCGTCTTCTTCTCCAGCCTGTGCACCAGGTTCGTCTTCCCCGTCGTGCTGAGTGCCAGTTTCCGAATCAAGTGGACCAACATCGGTATCCGAGTCGTCAAACAACAGGCGGGACTTCCAGTCGTACTAGAAACGAAAAAAATCAGATACAACACACAAGAGAGACAGGTTGGACGAACCTTGTCTTTGAGCTGCCTCACAGCCTCCACGCCCCTCGCACACCTCGCATCATGCGCCCTCTTCACTTCATCCAACCGCGCCTCCTCGGCCCGCAATTCTTCAGCCGTCATCGGCCCCTCGTGCACACCAAGCACACCTCCAACCCTCCCAACAGACCATAAACCCGTACTCGCCCCCGCCCCGCCAACTCGAATCCCACCACCGCCGAAACCGAGTGCGGGGCCGGTACTGTCCTTGGGAAGCCTCAACCTCGCAACGTTGGCTATATCCGCTCGGAGAACCGACTGGGACCGGCGCCCGTCTAGGAGCACATCCAGCATCGTTTCGATTTGTTGGGGGTCTAGAGCAGGTGCGGGCGGTTGCGTCGTTCCTGGAGTAGGCAGAGGCGGTTGATTCGTCGCATACGGATGCGGCGCAATCGCTTTGAGCAACGTCTGCCCTTTTCGCGTAGGCGGAGCATTCAAACTCGTAGTCAACGAATGCGTCATGGACAACAACACATTATACTTGGTCATAAGTTCTGGCCTACAGAATCAGTCCGACGTCGTTTCGGGTTGGTCATTTGGACTTACCACGCGGCCAAGCCACCTGCAATCCCGCCCGGCTGAGGCGCGTTCAACGTGATCATGAGTCCGTTGATGCTTTCGATGATTTGCGTGATTTTATAGCGCAGGTTCTCGAGTTGTGCTAGGGGGAGAGACGAGGCGGCGGTTGTGGGGTTGAGTTTGGGGTCTGGTATGGGCGGTGGGGCTGGTGCAGGAACAGACATATTTTGTGGTAATTAGCCGCGGTTTGTAGAAGGTATCGTACTCGGCTAGGTGGTGGTCAGGTCGGACAAGAGGCAAGCCTCAATTAGCGCCAACCTCAGGTTTGATCTCTCCACCTCTCACAATGCGAGCCTTCAAAGGTGTTCTATTAACCTGGTAGGATCCTCGTCGCTCTCCTCTCTGGCCCTAATATATACCTTCCCCAGCGACCCAGCAGTAAAACAAATTCTCCTCACCCTCGACAAACTACCATCGACAGGCGGGTTCATCATCAAAGACGTGGACGACACACACGTCCTCGTCCGGGCAGACGATGTCAAGCGGATAAGAATAGCTCTAGAAGCCGAGGTACGCTGTGATTTGATAGAGTTTATATTGCAGGTTGGGTGACAGTATATGTAGTTGGAGAAGAATACGTATACGCTCGAGTGAGGAAGGGTCATAGCAGGGAGCTAATTTTCTTGGATACCTCGGCCGCGGGGAGGCCATCGACGTCTACGTGGCGCTCGACACCGCGTTCTGGTCGTCGAAGTGTTCGGTTGGGTACAGTTGTATGATGGGGAAATAGGGTAAAAATAGATAGGATCTCGTTAGCCCAGGAAACAACGACGAGACCAGACGCACCATATCGCACAAACACCCTCGCAGGTGTCCCCTGAGCTTCACGAATAAGAACAGGTAAATTCGGGTTCGCGCTCTTGATACTCGGGTACGTCGACGCAATAAAATCTCTGCATTACACGAACAAATGAGCGTCTAGACATCTGTCGCTTGCTCAGTACTCACCTTAGCCCAGCAGACCCTGCTCCCGTCTGGCATCCTAGTAACCGCAGCTCCCGAACGGCCTTTGGAAATGCTTTCGTGAACGCCGACATGAATGAGGAGCTGGGAGAGGAGAACGTGAGCAAATAGGAGATCAGTCACGTGTGGGGACTTGGTTATCAATGAGCATCTCGAATCTCCTCGTTGTAAGTTGCGCTACGATCCCTTCCACCCCGTCGTGCGTAATTTATAACCAAAATTCCAACTAACAAAGCAAAGACCGAGCGGGAGGACCAGCTGAGAATATAGCCCAATATATGGACTTGGCCACGCAAAGTCTAAATAACACGCTAGCTAGGTCTACTTCCCAAGTCGTGTTTCGGCCGATGATCCTTCTTTTCCGGGGGTAAAGATACAGCGCGACAAATGAGACCAAATGAATGCGAGACTAAGCGCCGAGATTAGATCATGTGATGACGATCAACAGAATGAAAGTCAACAATCTCGACGACCACTCGCCATGTTTGCATCTCGCATGCTCCTGCGCGTCCCCGGGCGTCCACAGACCTTGTACCTCGGTCCTCAGCTTAGAGCGTTCAGTATCACCCGTATCGCACTCGATCCCGCAAAGAAAGCTGTCCCGCCCCCTCCGCCCCCGCCCCCGCCTGCTCCAGCGCCCAAGCGGACGATCAAGGCAGCCCCGGCCGCACCAGTGAAACCCGTTCGGAAACCCCGCCTCGTTTTGAGCGACAAGGAGCGCAGTGCGGCTGCCAAGGTGATAGCCAAGCAGAAAGCCCGTCTAGTCACTGAGAAGGAGCGGGAACGCGAACGGGCGGAGAAAGCGAAAGCAAAGGCCAAGGAGAAAGCCGCAGCCGTTAAACAGAGAGAAAAGGCCCGCCTGCTCGCCAAGAAGGAAAAAGAAAAGGAACGCGAGCTAGCCAGGAAGGAAAAGGAGAAGAAAAAGGCCGAAAGTATGTTTGTTTTGGTTGATCGAGGATATGCGCCGACTGTTGGACTGCAGAGCCCTATCCTCCACCGCCAAAGCGGCCTATGGGCCCGTTCCTTTTGTTCGCCCGTCAGCTCAAGCCCGAACCTGGCGTGGGCGTCGCTCAGTCGTCTATCGCGGCTTCCGAAGAATGGAAAACACTCCCGGATTCGGAGAAACAGGTATACCCCCTGATCCAAGTCCTAGCACCTCGTTCACGTACTCCCCCAGGGCTATGCAAAGACATACGAAGAGTCCCTCGCCAAGTACAGAGCCAACGTTGCCGACTGGGTCGCCTCGCTCGACACTGCCCAGCTCTCTGTCGCACGCGTTAACCGTGAGCCCGGCACACGTGATGAGGCCGCTTGGAAGCTGCTCCCCAAACGTCCGGCCAACAGCTACGCACTATTCTTGAAGGATGCGATGACCCGGCCAGATATGGTTACCAAGGTTGATACAAAGGCCGAGAAAGAGGCCAAGGGAGATGCGAATAAATTGAAGAAGCTCAAGATCGGGATCAGGGGACAGCTCGCAGCGGCAGAGTGGAAGGCGTTGAGCGGCAAGGACAAACAGGTGACTTTTTCAATAATACTCGAGATTATTATGTGACTGACACTGGCTATAGGTGTACGAAGCCAGGGCAGCGGACTTGAAAGCAAACTGGGACAAGAACTTTGGCGCAACCATCGCTCAGCAAAAGGAGGCTCGGTCGTCCGCGATGGCGTGAACGAATCTTGCACAACCGTTCTGTCTCGTATGTGTCTTGTGAAGAAAACGTATGAATTGATCGTTAAAAAATATCGGTTCGGGGTTTGTTTGTCTGCAATGAAATGATCGACTGTGTAAATTTATTTGGTTACGTCATCACCCTTCTCCACCGATGTCCACTCAATTGTGTCGACTACCACCACTCTGTATGTCCCAAAAGCAGACCTTGCGTCTAGCGTGTGTTTCCAAATATATTCATCGTCCCACCACTCAACACTGGGGTTGTGCGCACTTGCCAACACATTTAGTTTGCTAATTTATCCCTTTTAGGCCTAGTTGCATCATCGAGTGACTGGATACGAAACGCTCCTCAGGTACGACGCCCGCATCAGGATCAGAACATCTCCCTGTTTTGTGCCTCCTGGGCAACAACCACCGCCATCATATGGGGTTGCATCGTACGGTGTGGTCCGACCGATGTATCTGAATCCTTTGTAGCAAATAAATCCGAAGCATTAGCTCCGCAGCGAGGATGTCGACAAACTAGGTCGTGTACAATCACGCAGGCGGAAAGTTGACTGTGGTTAACCTTGTGTCCTCGGGCAAAACGGACGCCGACGGACATGCGTACCGAGATTAATCAAATACCACAAAGAGTAATTCGGTGTGCAAATTGGGAAAGTAAGATTTACGTGTGTAACCCTAGACAACATCGATGGCCGAAGCCCACAACGGGCGGTGGAGAACTCCGCCGAGAACAAGGTGTATGCGCAGAACTCGTGGGTCACTCTCTCTGGCGAACAAGCAAAATCACCGGTTGGATGCGAATCGGTCACAAGACTCGGTCACTTCTTTTCTTCCCCAGCATGTTTGGTCAGATACCCTCCTTGTTTCGAGACGACTGTGCGAGGCGTCGACCCCGCAACAATAGCGATTTCGGGGCTGCTCTGTTTTAGGCTGGCGCAAACTTTGTTGTTGGTTGGCTCCAGAGCAGTCTGGACCTGCAATCAACAACCCTCCATCAAATACCTAATTTGACAATTCATTTTCATTTCGTGCTTACTCCCCGGCACCTCGCTCCTAGAGGACCTCGGCTAACCTGATAACTGCCGGGCCACGATCTGACCAACTGAGGGCCCGCAATTTTGGTGGTTTTTGAAGAAACAACCAAAATTGCAGGCGCTCACTGGATCGGAGAAGTGGCCTGGCATGGTGTCGAACCTTAGCAAAGGTCAACTGGGGTCCTGCTCCAAGCCACTACACGTCCCGTAGCTAGCCTGACCCCTTGTTGTATCCCGCTCACACGTAGATCCCCCAGCCGTAGATTTCCCTTTTTGCCCAAGATGTGACTGGTTTTGGATATGGTTGGCTGACCCTTCGATGCAGCCGCCTATCTGACGTTAGATCCCCGCTACATACAATAATGACTGGTTGACGGACGGGGGCTGATCCTAAATCCGCTGCTGCATCGATGGTTGTATGCGTTAGGCTCCAGGTTGAACCTTGCCAGACGAACGTGTGTACGTCAATTCGTATGTCTACCGTCGGTAGTGCGGCTCGAGGGTTGTGCATATATGCTATCGTACGCGCGCTGCTGGCCTGTGTTACTGCAGCCCGAGGGCCATGTAAGACGGCCGTACATTACGAGATAGGAGCCACCATTCGGAAAACCGTCTCCTCCGCCCCAGCGTCGGCCCCTCGGTCCTTTGTTCTGTACTCTAGACGATTTCCACCGCCTCTGTACTGTTGGTCGAGATGTGGCGACATTCGGCCTGGTCATGTGTGCGACCGCAGCCAAGCCTTGACCTAACAGACGATCGAGGGGTTGATTGGGTGATTTGGCCTCACTCAATACGTAGCTTATGTGCCCACATATATCAAGTCCCGGCAGCGGTCGGCGCAGTACTACCTGGTCATTGGCTCATATTGCCTGCGATGGGATATCTCAATACATAGTATGTGGCGTCTGAATCATACCGTAACGCGTGCCCGGTCCTCGAGTGCTCCGTGCCATTGTTTTACTAGGAAACGTTGGGGAGGGCGTGGGCTCGTCACCATCCTATAAAAGCTCGCCTTCCCCGAGCGTTCTCGACATCTCTTCCACTCCTCTCTTACATTTACCTCACTTTCAGACTTCAAATCTCATTTTAAAGGTTAATTCACTCGCACCACATTCCCTATACCTTCGTTACTAAAACATTTTTCAGACATGGTTGGACGCGCAGCTCTCAACATCACCAACACCGACTAGACCTACTTTTTCAAGGGCGACAAGTACGTCAAGATCCACTGGACCCCCGGTACCACCGACGAAGGCATCTCCTATGGCCCCACGGAGTTCGTCAAGGAATGGGCGTCGCTCAAGCAGACCGGTTTCTCTCAGATCGACGCTATCATGCCGATTCCCGGCCACGACCACCGCGCCTACTTTTTCTGCGGCTCCAAGTACGCGCGCATCGAATACGTCCCCGGCGCTGGTGGCGACAAGATCATCGGCTCCGTGAGGCCCATTTCTGATGGCTGGCCGTCGCTCGCCAAGGCTGGCTTCAACCACGTCGACGGCGCGTTGATCGTCCCGGGTAGCTCGAACGAGGCGTACATCTTTAGCGGGGAGCAGTACTGCCGCATCCGGTTCACCGAAGGGGTTGCCAACGACGAGCTCCTCGACGGACCCAAGCCGATTACTACTGGCTGGAGCGCGACGAAGTTCAAGGAGATCGATACTATTATCCCGCGTCCAGGTTCGGAGGATGGCGCATACATGTTCTCGGGGGACAAGTACGTCCAGATCAAGGTCGTCGTCGGCGGGCACGACGAACTTGTTAGTGGCCAACGCGATGTGGCGCCTTACTGGCCATCGCTTAAGAAGGCTGGGTTCTACTAGAATGGTATGTCGTTCATGACCTGGTAGCCTATTTGTCGATTAATTTTGGATGAACTGTTTCAGGGAATTGCCAAATAGCTGGGCCATGTGTTGTACCTATTGACTGAATGAATCGTTGAATTGAATTGTACTCGGTTGTGAGATCGGTAGAAGTCCTTACGGCAAGAGTTTTGCCCAATAGGCGTACCCCAAACCACTATCCTTTTCATCAGCCACGCATTTACAAATGGCTGGTGCCGCGACCTCCTGAAAGCCGGATGAAATTTAGCTAAAAGAGTCCGTTTGGCTGACTCGGCAGCATACAACCACTGGCTTGGCGTCGTCATCCCGAAGCTACCCGTGTTACGCCCCAGACCGGGTAGGAAGAACTTGTCCTGAATTTGTATCATCTTTGACCGGACCTATTCTGTAAAATTGACCATTACCCAGCTAGTCAGAAATCCGGCATAATGTTAAAATACCATGCACCTATTTCTAACTTACCAAAGGCTTGCTGCAGTTTGGTTGAATAGAAAAACGCTTTATTTATAACAAGGGAATCACGTGTGCTTTATGGCTCCGTATACACTACAGTAAATTAGGGGTTTTCTCCCGCACACAATGTGGTGAAAGTCGTATCAGAAGAAAGGAACCTGAGGCTTTCCACCGCGTTTTACCCAAGGGAAAACTCGGGATTCCCCGTAGTACTAGCGTCAGGAAAATCTGTTGTTGCTCACGAGCACAGGATTCGCTTGTGAGCGCAAGGTTTCTTGAAAGCCACGTCGAGCATGTGGTCGATTATCACAAGCCTCCGCGAGCGCTCACGAGCACAAAACCCCACCCTCGGAAGCGCTCGTGAACGCTCGTGAACGACTGCGAGCCATGGTGATTTAGTCTTAGTCTGCTGAGCACTAGCCACGTACTCCTGGGCGCTCCCTGACGTAACCTATTCCGGGGGTCTGACTCACGGTGCTTCCCGGCTCGTGATTTCTCGGGAGGGCGATGGATCTTGTTGGGTACTGTGTACCGCCGTCTTAGCATACAACCGATCCATCCTGTACTCCCGTTTCTCTTTGCCCTACGGCCCCTCTGTCTCTCTGTTTCCGTTTCGTCTTCGTCTAGGTCCCACAGTGCGTTTTGACGTGTCGACCATGCAACACTATAAATACGCATATCAAAAAAAAAAAAAGGGATCATGTGTACGGGTCGAGTGATCCGTTGATTCGGGTTGTGCTGGGCTGTGTTATGATTGGTCATGCATGATGTATTACTTTCTTGATCCAGAGTGCAAGGCATAACCAATTGGAGCGTTGTTACAGTTGCTGTATGCTATACTTTGGAGAGCCAAGGGGACTCTGTTTGAATTTGAATGCTGCGGAGCCGCGAGAAATCAGCCGAGCCGAAATCTATCGGGCTATGAAAAGGATGTTCACCCCTACCGGAGACATAATTTTGCTCCTCTCCTCCCACTACCATGCAACTCTCCCACCGCCCTCGGAACCTCACATGTCTGGTATTTACCGTGTTTCTCTTCTCGCTCACGGCCACCTTTCTCTACCTCCTCGAATATGGCTCTACAGCTACTAAACAGAACCTCTGTGCGGCTGTCTTTGACGATACCTCTGAAACACGGAATACACCCTTCATTCAAAACGAGGCCGTACCTCGCGCTCGCCGCGTCAACGCAAGTTCGCTCGTAGCAGCTGCGGCGCGAGGGCAGCGGATCTCGCCACGACTTATCCATCAGAGCTGGAAAACCCATGAAGTATTGCCTCATGTTGCAGCCCTTGCTGACAGCTGGAGGCTTGCGTACCCGGGGTGGGACTATGTGCTTTGGGATGATGCAGACAACAAGGAACTGGTCCGGACCCTCTACCCCAAGCTACTCTCAGCGTACGAGTCCCTGCCGCGCGAGATCTACCGAGCTGACTTTGTGAGAAATCTTTACATGTGAGCCCTGTTCCCATCACCAACCGGAGCGTGCCCTCACCTTCATGACTAACACACTTGTCAAGGCATGCATTTGGTGGAATATACGCCGATCTAGACTCTGAGGCTATCTCCTCACTCGAACCACTCCTCTCGGCATCGGCAGAGCGTGCCACGACTTCCGCTCAGGTGCCAGTAGCGTTTGTTGGCCAAATGGTGACGTTCGGAAACCCGGCTCACAGCGTTCCGAATGCATTTTTTGCCGCGACTCAGCCAGGCCATCCATTCTGGTTTGTCCCTGTCGAATTTGCAGTTGCCTGGGCCGCAAACTGGACAGAGAGGAAGGTGCCCGGTGAGGTTCCCGTCGACCCTGGTGAGTGATTCTAGCTCAGTCGAGGATTATCTTGTTGATTGGTCGGTTATTCTTCTTCAGAGTTTGTAACTGGCCCAGTAGCACTTCGATACTCGCTCTTCTTGTACGCGTCTCCAGACGTCCTCCCTCCTTCCGACCCCTTCTCGGTATACCCCGATTCTCACTTCACCCAACTCACAAATCACGCACCGCTCCCATCCTTCTCCCTTCTTCCCTCTCCTATCGCGCCGAATGCGACAGCCCCTCCTGTCTCTTTGCTCCCGCCCGAGATCATATATCCGTACACGTGGGATATGCCGAGACCACAAATTGCAAGTGTGCCGACCAAGTGCGTGTGTTGGTTGCATTTGCGGACGTATGATCGGGAAAAGTGTAAAGTCAAGGTTGGGGCGAGGTGGGTTGTGAATTATTGGGGGCACGGGTGGTAGGTCGGGTGGGCTGCGTAAGATTGTTTTTTTTTGGCGATGTCGGACACCTAATATGCAGCTGTGATTCACTCGTTAGCTTTCATGGATCGCAGATCTGGTGTTTGGATGTTCGCTGTATAAATGCCCGCTCGTAAATGTATGGTGAATCCGTTGTTGTAGGCAGCCACGAGATAGACTGTTCTTATTCCTGGGTTCACCAATTGCATTATCCGGAGCCTCCAAGAGCGGCCTCGGCTGAGTTGAAACAAATACGTGTCACAATCAGGCTAGTCAGGGGCCTAACCGCGCACTGAGCGTTGGTGCTTGCGGCGCCAAGACGGCATATATGCACAACTGGTCGGATTTTCCGCTTGCTCACAGCCCCGCAGGGCGTTCAGTATCCCCTCCTGTTCCGTCTTCTCGTCATTACCCCTGGGGAGCCTAGCCGGCCCCTTGTAAGAGGCTCTGACCCCGCATATATGAGCAAATAAATTAGGTACGTGCGGGAATTGATCGGTGAGAATTAGAGTGCGCCCATGAGGGAGCCCAGGCCCCCAAAATCGCGGGACGTAGTCACTCGATGAGCGTTGCCTTCGGCAACATTCAACCTTGCTCGAATGCAGGTTATGTGAGTGTTCCAATTGACAGTGTACATTCATCATCAAATTATCGCTCTCTTTACCATAATGCACAAGGCCGCTGTGATTAAACTGAGATTACTAAGATAACACCAACTAAGTTTTTTATTCAAAAAGAAATTTCACAAGAGATCAACGAATAATCAACGCATGAGCAGAACACAATAGCGCCCCCCACCGCCTAACAACCTCAGAGGTGACTCGACGGGGGCGCCTATCAGGCGTGCAATCCACGAAAAGTTTGACAACGTTGGCGGTGTAAAACATCAATACTGAGTTTCCGACCCTGTCTGACACGATTTCCTGGCCACACAGCTAGGTCGAAGCGGCGCATGTAGCCATGTTAAGAGGCCTGGTTTTGACTAACCCCGAGTGCCCAGTGACCCTGTTCAGGAGTGAGGGGATGAAATCAGTATCACTTGTCACGCCGTGTAATGTTGTTCGCACCCAATGCAACGCCGCCGCCGCAACCTGCCATCCCTATCGGACTGGCCGCCAGCTCTCCGTCCACCCATCCAAAAAGACGATGCGAAAGGAACCCTTTGTCGATGCTGGAAAAAACGTGGTTTCAAGTGCCCATTCAAGTTGTGACACGAACACCAGGGACAACAATCGTCTGGCTGACGAGGTCATGTTACTGGGGTGGATGTTCTGGTGACCCCCAACATGGAAACCGAGCTTGACATTGCGAACGGAGTACGTGGCACGATCGCTGCCATTGTCCTTGATCCGAGTGAGCCGGCATTCGGGCCAACTTCTTGAGTGGGCACCCTGAGTCGCCTCCCACTCTACATCCTCGTGAAGATGTTGCGTCGCAAACGAGCTATTACGCCCCTTGGACTCGAGCCCGGCACGCTTCCTGTCGTTTCCGCCTCAGAAAGCCTTCGAATGACTCTGGACAAGCAAGCACCCAACAGTCGGATTACCCAGGTGCGACAGACAGTCCGACATCTGCAGCTGGCAGTCCCACCGGCACGCATTCACTGACTACCAATCCCAGGGTCAAACAATGTCGGCAGTGATAGTCGACATCACGGCTCCACCCAGTGGGGGCAAACTGACGTTATTTAACGCTAAGGCTATCTCCCGAAGTTCAGGTCGAAGGACCCTTAGTATTCTTTGCGGTTTCAATGACAAGTTGCCGATGCGGCCCTTAGGCTACGACCTGCTATAGCGTGCTACACTATATACGTTTCCAAGTGTGGTGGTTCGTTTGGCCTACCCCTGAGGCTACTGTGACTCGGCGACTAAGCTCTCTAGGTGAGTAGCCGCCGAACTAAGCACTCAGTAGTCACGTGTCTCTGATACAGTAACAAGTAATCGGCGGCTACTTGCCTGGAACCAAGCTCACGTGAGGCTAGTAACGGCGGCTTGGCACCTCTCTGAGAGCTTGGTGCACTTCCCCTAGCTGGCTTAGGGGAGTCTGCCACCACCCCGTCTCCCTTGTAAATATATAACGTGCAAAGATGAAGGTTGCTTAGAAAGGTATAAATTAATGGTTCGCACCGAAATAAGTACGAAAATCGATGAGCTTTTGAGCGAAGTGAGTGATCGCGAACGCCGAGGCGAGGCGGATTTGAAATACTCACCTCTTGTGTCTTCGTTGTCGTCGTCCACCGCGTCAATCGCCCATTTCTTTGTTTGGAGATATAAAATTTGGTACAATACAATTAGTCTCTGGCACCTCTCTTGGTTCTAGTGAAAAAAAAAAAATAGCTTGGGGAACGCGCTATTGACGCCGCCACGATTCTCCACTTGCCCCGCCCTTTCACCCTTCGAAACCATGTCATACTTGAGTGTCTTGCATGAATTAAGGTTGTTCCTCGGGTATTTCGGGTCGGCTTTGCGCTAGCCGTCTATTCGAACCAGGATGTAGTCTGCGTGGTGGGGGCCGGGAGCGGCAAATCCCTTGCCTTCGTCCTCATCCACTACAGGCGGTGGAGAACTCCGCCGAGAGCCAGGTGTATGCGCATAACTCTCTCTGGCGAACAAGAAAAATCACCTGTTGGATGCAAATCAGTCACAAGACTCGGTTACTTCTTTTCTTCTCCGGCATATTTGGTCAGATACCTTCCTTGTTTCGAGACGACTGTGTGGGGCGTTGACCCCGCAACAACGGGGATTTCGGGGCTGCGCTGTTTTAGGCTGGCGGAAATTTTGTTGGTTGGTTCCAGAGCGGTCTGGACCTTCGGTTGGCGGTTCTCCGTCGAGTACCTAATTTGACAATTCATTTTACCCCGTACTTACTCCCCGGCACTTCGCTCCTAGAGGACCTCGGCTAACCTGGGTGAAGGCTCGATACCCGCCCGGCCACTACCTGACCAATCAGAGTCCAGGCTTGCAAGCAACTGAATCGGAGAGGGCCTGCCATAATATTGAACCTTAGCAAAGGTCAACTGGGGTCCTGCTCCAAGTCACTACACGTTCCGTAGCTAGTCTGATCCTTTGTTGTGCCAGTTTTGTGCCCCACTCACACGTAAATCCCCCAGCCGCGGATTTCCCTTTTTGTCCAAGATGTGACTGGTTTTGGATATGGTTGGCTGACCCTTCGATGCAGCCGCCTATCTGATGTTAGATCCCCGCTACATCTAATAACAGCTAGTTGACGACATCTCTGGATCGTAACGAGGGGGCTGGCCTCAAACCGGCCGCAGCATCGATGGTTGTATGCGTTAGGCTCCATTGAACCTTGCTAGACGAACGTGTACACGTCAACTCGATCGTATGCCTATCGTCGGTGGTGCAGCTTGAGGGTTGTGCATATATGCTATCGTACACCTGCAACCCGAGGGCTATCTAAGACGGCTGTACATTGCGGGGTAGGAGCCACCATTCGGAAAACCGTCTCCTCCGCCTTAGCATCGGCTCCTCGGTCCTTTGTTATGTACTAGTACTATAGACGATGCCCACCGCCTCTGTTCTGTACTATTGGTTAAGATGCAGCGATATTCGGCCTGGTCATGTGTGCGACCGCAGCCAAGCCTTGCGGGTGCGGGCCGAACAGGTGATTAAGAGGTTAAATGAACGATTTGGCGTTACTTGATAAGTAGTTTACCTGCCCACATATATCAAGTCCCGGCAGCGGTCGGCGCAGTACTACCTGGTCATTGGCTCGTATTGCCTGCGATGGGATATCTGAATACATAGTATGTGACGTCTGAATCATACCGTAACGCGTGCCCGGTCCTCGAGTGCTCCGTGCCATTGTTTTACTAGGAAACGTTGGGAAGG